>JAUZND010061907.1:0-18085 GCA_034780555.1 Coelogynopora nodosa | reverse complement strand
GTTGACGGGTAGGGCATTAATTCCAAAGGGGGGGGGGGGGGGAGGGGGGTTATGCAGAAAGAGATGTTCCATACTACTTATGTACTGTGCATTTTTTATGTTGTATAGTTTTATACGATTTATGTATTATTTAATTATATAATAAGAATTCCAAATATGGTTGAATTAGTTACAGTTTGGCCATATTTTAAATTTTTATTTATAGCGTTTCAGCACAATAATTATACTATTTATTTTATAGATGAATGGAATTCTTAGTAGGTACTTATATTTTATTCAAGGGAATATTATATCAGTAATATGAATCACCTTATAGAATGATATACAGTGTACAATATATAAGTATTTTATTCTATTTTTAGTTATTTTTTATAATAACGATTTATTTTATAGTTATAATTATACACGATGTTCGTAGTTCTAACTATGATGGTAAAAAGTCAAATAACTGTTATTTATATGTACAGAGTTGTTATACATCCGAAGTTAGTTTTTTTAGATAACGTAAATCTTTTAAAACTGCAATGAAATAGAAATGTATTGGGAGGAGGCGCAGTTATGGTTAGGCGTACCAAGTGTCCCGGGCGTATTCTCAAGGACAGTACCGGAATTTAGGATATTTTTGAGAGTCCTGTACTCCTGTACCGGAACTGAGATAAAATGTCCAGGATTTCAGACTTAATTATGAAAAACTTTATATATTATTATTTTATAGTATATTATAAGTACACATTATTTTAGCATTTGTATGAAAATGGCCAAAAAATTGAGTGATATCGTTTTTATTTACTATTGTTATTTATATTTTACAGCTAAGAGTCCAGCGATTTGTAGCGAATTTTTATTGTGATTCTTGCATGTGTGGTGCAGTTCAATATGCCGATGCACCAAAATGTGCTATTTACAGTCCATTACAGTGCTTTTTACATAACTAGTCCACACAAGAATTTTTTTGGAATTGGTCTCTGCATGCAACTGTGTATGTACATGTCATAAATTAATGACAATGCTTTAAATTATTAGATATATTCAAAAATAAACTCATCTGATATGCGAGCATTTTACATGTAATAATTTAAACATATCTAATAAACTAGGTATAATATCATATTATCTGATTGATCAGGTTCTCGTCCCAAAAATAGAAGAGGAAGTGGTGGATATTTTCTTTCAATCTCAGCCGATAGATGACTTCTCAGTTCAGGATAACGTGACAGTGGAAATCGATGACTTCGATGAAGTGTTTATTAATTCCAAAGAAATGCAAGTTTAGTTCCCATATTCTTGATACTTGATTCTATATTTTTAGGATAAGTTAAAAAAAAGTGTGTTTCTTTTATTCTTGTTACATGTTTACGACTGAAATCATAATTTATACGATTTATAAAATGTATTAACATTTAATTTTACGTTTTGTGTTTTTTAATTATTTTCAATTACAGTCTTTAAAAATCCTAAGTTTTTAAAATATGGACTATTGATTAATCAATACTCTTTATTATCGCATTGAATTGTAATGTTAGTTGTGACTTTCATCTATTACTAATGTTTGTCATATCAGTATTATCTATAGCTACTTTGTGAAGAATTTATTCGATTTCCTTCGATTTTTGAATAGCCGGAAAGCTCTCGAAAGCCTTTGAAGCTGTTTTATCGATAAGTATACATATTAAAAGTGAACAATATTTTAAAATGTAAAAAAATAACAATGAAAGAATTGTTTAAATTATTTCGAGAACTATCCAATCTTAAAACATTGAAACATTCTTTTTGTAGGTATAGCTTATTAAATCGTCCATTTATGTTTTTTAAAGTTTTATGATTATAATAGCAATAGTTGTTACTGTTTGAAGCATGTTGACATTCAATTGTACATTTTTCAGTGCATTAAATATAGAATATGTATGATTAAAAAAGATCAGCTGCTCAGCTTTTTAATCATCAACTTTCTCTCATATTTATTTTCAATCCGCTTCCTTTTATATATACTGTTTGTTTTCGTCATTTATGTAATCATTTTTAAATGTTGTTCCCCCTATTTTAAATGTTATAAACCAGTGAGTGATAATTTCTTTTATTAATATTCCACTTTACCGTGTTTTTACTTTCAATCTCCATAATTTTCAGTTGTCCTCAGCTCGCTGATTAAATCTTCCTATTAATTTATCCCTTTACCCGCCATGTCATTTAGGCTTCCTGTAATTCGCCGAAGTGTCCGACCTAAGCGAAATACACCAAGCAAGGTTCGGAATCCGGTAAAGAATTTGGCTCAGCGGACCGACATAAAATCAGAATATATTCAAGTGTCCACTAGCGTTGTGGACAAGGAAATAAGCAGAATCAAGCGAAATGGCGGTTAGTTTGTTTAGTTTAATGTTATCATTATTATGATTAATGTTGTTGAATTATTGCATAAAGTATAGTTTCAAGTGGAATATTTTCTGATATTTTTTATTATCTGATGATTAAATCGTGTTTTTAAATTTTAAATTACATTCTGTTATTAACGTTTAAAATAAAACAAATGCTCTTTTTGAAACAATCAAGAAAAGATGCAGTTTTAAAAATATTTCAAATTGGTCATAGCTTATTTTACATAGTACATAATAACCTATATGTACTTCTGAATTTAAATTTGCATTATAACATTGATTGGATATCCATATATTTTTTAGCAGCTTAAATATATATATAATTTTTGAAAATAATTAAATAAATAATTATTTTTTATTCAGCTTATTTATTTATTTACCATATAAAATCAGAGTATTTATATTTGTGATAAAACGATCAGTCAAATTGTGAAATTAAGATTCTTAAAAATATGTTTCAAACGAAAATAGTTTAAAAAAATAAGGTATGGACATGCTTTAAGGATTTACAATTACAAAAAATCAACAAAGTCTTTGTTGCAAATGCCTTACTTTAGGAAAGTAGGACACCTAATTGTAGTACCTAATGACCTACACTTCTCAAAAAAGGTGAGAACATGTACACACTTCTATCAACTATTTCCCGTTTTATCAACATAATTTTATATAAAGTGGTCTAATCCTAAAATTAATACTTTACAAGCCCATTTAGAATACGTATTATCTAATATAATATATTTATAATGTATATGTATCTTGAGTATATTTAATAAAAATTATTAAAAATAAAGCGTTACAATATATGTACAAATCGTATTCAAAATTTATATCTATTTGCCCTTTTTTTCTTATAAATATGTTTTACAGAAGATTTTGATAGAAAAAGGATTATAAACTATTGTTTTGTATAAAAACATTTCTTCTAAATACAGGTTTACATTATATGTAGAATAGTCTGCCATAATTTTTTTTAATATTATGCATGTGTCATATTAATTAATTTTTTTACCTATTTAACTGATTGTAAAATAAGTTTTTTATTATAATAAACATTACGCTATTGAAAAAGTTGACAACTTTATCAGCGTTTTAAGGTTTTTGAAAATGCTTGAAAAAATATAAATCTGTATGAAGGTTTCATAATTATTGATATCCTGTTACTTTTAAAATTTCTTAAATTTTTATAAGAATAAGAATAATGCGCATATTTAGTTGTAAATACAGTCCGTAGATTAAGTAAAACAAGTCAATAAATTACATCTTTATATAATCGATTTAATATAAACAACATAATTAATATAAAAAGAAATGTTGACTCGGGGTGGCCAATGGTCAGGGAATTATTGCATAGTCAGGGAAATCAGGGAAAATGAGACAAAATGTTTATAAAATGCATACTTGCCAAGTGTGCCGATGAAAGTCCCAATATTTGATATCATTTTTACTGTCCTGATATTGTAGCTAATGTCCCAATAATTTTAAAATCTGACTGTTGACAGTTTTTATATAACTTTTCTGTCAATTTCATGCTATAAAGCTACACAATTTCTGCGCGATTGCATTTTATACACTTCTTATATAAAGCAATTCCAGGCCTTTTAGGCATTCTAAGATATAATAAAACACACAGAAAAAGGGTTCGCTGCTCGCCTCACCATGGCATATGTGACTGTATACAAATGTCCTGATTTCGCTTATTGAAAGGTTGGCAGGTCTGAAAATGTATTTATACCTGTATTTGAAACCATATCAGATTTGAAAGAATGAATATTATCTATATTGCACCTACTTAATATGTCAGGCATTATTTTTCTTTTGTTTTTTTGAATAATTAGGTTTGATAAGAAAAGCGCCCTTGTTAATTTTTTAATGAAGTGGGAGGATCGATACAGCTATATTGTGATTTTAGGCTGTATCTAAATATAATTATTTTCTATTATAAGTATATTATATTATAGTAACATTGTAATGAAAAAATAATTAAAATGTAAGGGAACTTTTTTGGCCAGAGAGATTGGCCACCCTGAGTTTATTTCAAAGATCACTCAAACTTATCCAATATCATTTGGTTTGTGTTACAACTTCACGTTCCTGAAATCATTTTTTCAAATTTAGAAGAATTTGACAGAAATCAAATGATCTCAATGCTAAATTCTTTTTGTAAGTGTAGGTGTGAAAGGTACTACTTATTTATTGTGGGAAAGACACCATTAACAAATAGCGAATATAAAGAAAGTGTTGGTTGGATGAAATTTAAAAGCTGAAAGGGAAATAAAGATAGGGGGTTGGAACAAGAATTTGTATGAAGCCAAAGAATTAACTCTTGTGACAGAAATGGGACGACAGTTTGATGATACTAGAATGCCATACTCTGTACATATTGTAAGACTTGCAAATCAATTTTAAGGTTAAACATATCAAGGTAATTGCTTTTTTTTAAAAAGATTATTCATTGGTCTTGAATTTTGTTAGGAGAAAAGTATACAACCCTGTATGAATGTATTTTATATTTAATATAATTATATCTTTGTTTCTTTTTTGGTCATGTACGTACAAGAGGTATTTTCTGGTTTTGTGAATTGTATTATATTGAATAGTATAGATTTTACATAATGACAACATTACATATAAGAAAATGATTTGGAAATGTTTCAAAGTACAAAAATCAGAATATGTAAAACCATTGTACTTATAAGTTATATATATTAGTTTAACTAAGTACTGTAATTTATAATATTGTAGTGGTATTCATTTGGTTGTACTTACATTTGCACAATAAAATGGGTACTTCCGTATTTTAGTTTATTATAGTAAGTATTTTAGTTTATTATATTCTACAATTACTACTACCTACTGTTCTATTGTACATTTTTATGATGTACAACAATACCGTGGTAGGTAGATAGTAACTAATTATTATAGTTATTGCGAATTTACATTTATAGCTGCGTTTTAGCGACTTCGATGCACTCTGCGTGGTAAAAGTAATTATTATAACCTATAGCATACATATTCAGAAGTTATAATATATTTATGGATTGCTAGTGTTATATTTTATTGCTAAATGTATACAAAAAAGGAAGATAAACTCGCTTTATTTCACAATTATTTGCCTTCTTGACGTTCTCTTTCTAAGTTTTGTATTTGGAATCCATTCAGCATAGTTTATCTATCCACCACGTAATACTTGCGCACCTATAATTGACATAAACTTATAGAACATAATAGATTACTGCAGTAAGAATGGAAGTTGTATTTTTTAACTCATACCATTATTGACTGTCAGTGTGATTTTTCAACATATTTATCTGTTCATGGGTTTTAATCAATATTTTTACATATTTTGTTATTGTGGTTGCCTTCGTTAAATGAACTGTTCAGAGTCATTCAGGAAGCAATATATGATTTACAAAATTATTGATTACTAATTAAATTGCATAGCGGAATCGTATCGGTAACCGTTGACAACAGTTGCTAATTCCTGTCCCCGCATTGTAAATTGAACTATAACCAAGATTTATTAGATTATATATATTACTTCTCTTTATGCTCTGGATTTGATATAATATTGTAATGGAACTTATCGTATTCTTCTCTCCTTACATAAAATTATACGTTCCCCCTTGTTATTATGATTCAATTTACACAGTGAAAAATAATTTGATTTTATTATATTATTTGTTCGGTTAGTATTGTCTAACTTTGATAACAAATTCCCATGTTATGAATATCTATAATTTAAATTTCTATTTTCTTATAGAGTTTGTTGTCGCAGTAAAATATATATCGTTAACTTATGTGTGCTATCACGTACTTAGTTATTACAAAAATTTATAAATTAATAAATTTAAATGATTTTTTTTTTTAGAAAATAAACGAGTCATATATTATTTTATTTTGTGTTACTCCATGATAACTATTTTCCGGGCCTGTTGACCTATCAATGAGACATTGATTAGTGACTGATATTTTATTTTTGAATTAATGAGATATGACTCATACTTTCGCAATATTGCTATGTTTCAATTAATTAAATCACTTTATATGTTATAATTTCCACTGAACAATTCAATTCTCAAAAGCAGTTTAAAATGAAATATATTCTGTAAATTATTGTTATTATTCTTTTGTAGAAAATTATTTTTTAAGAAAAGTCTACATGCTGGCAAATTTTTAAATATTAACTCTCAAATTTAGGTTATATAAATTTACATCACTAATCCAATACTACTCTCTTCTGTATAAGTAGTATACTACAAACATATAATATAAGAAAAATTATCTGATAAATCACAATTTTATGAATAGCTCCAAATGATTTTTCTTTCGTTATTATTTCTTCCAGTTGTTTCTACAGTAGGATTGGCAGAAGCTGCACTAGCTGGTTTGACAAGTACTGAAAATATTCAGGAAGCCAAGGAAACACTTCGAAAGTTGAACGAAAATTCCGCCTCTCCACTTCCCACATACCAACAGAAAGTCCTTCCGTACCGTCCACTAATGTTGTTGCATGTCAAAGGTGATATATATATATTTATTTATGGCCATAATATTATGTGTTTAAACTTTTAATTCAAATATATATATATTTGAATAGATGTTTAAGAAATACGTTTCTACAATTATGGACTTCTTATGGTTATTCTGATAAATGTTATGTTACTAATAACAATATAATTGCAGTGAGTTAGGCAAATCACTTTCCAACATAAATCTCATGAAAGAAATTTACTAACATCACTTTGAATGATGCGATAAATTTGGCCTAAGCAGAGAAGTCAGCAAACAAATATAAAGCCTAACATTTACAGTCCAGAAAATCCAATTTCGACTTCTAGCTTTAGTGAGGTTTGTTCTTGTTTGCTTGGTCTAATTTATGTTACATTTCTGTTTTCTATCAAATAACGGTTAAATACGATACAACAAGCAAATAAAGGTTTGGCATCACATAATTTTTATTATAATATTAAAAATATATACATATACTGTGTAGCCTGTTTGATTCTACGTGTATTAGAAAGTTTTCAATTATGCAATGTGAGCAATCAATGTAAGTTATAAATAATAGTATTACTGTATTTTCTCAGTGTTGATTTTTCAGAGTTTTATTATTTTCCATGGTAGGTTTATTTTATTTCCTAACTTTCCTTAATTTAAAACCTAGTATGATTCATGAATATGTTATTTCAATGTGTGCAAGTGTCGGTATCAAACCTGCCCAAGGGATACCCCCTCCCACTCCCGCTGGCTTTGTCAGGGAGTGTTTCTTGAATTTAACTTTTTGTAATAATATATTTCTTTACTTGCAAAATAAAAAAGTTTTCCTCGCTGACTGCTGCCCAAACCTACCCAGTAGATTTTTCATGGGGGGATTCCTATTTGAACACCCCTCCACTCCCAGTTTTTCCTTCGCTTTCCTTGTATTTTTTTCTTTTCCCCCTCTCCCTTCTGTTTTCTCTTTTTCGTCCTCCTCCTCTCCCTTTTCTCTTTTTCCTTCTCTCACCACTTTTTTAGGACTTACTGATGTAATTATCGATTGCCCCCCTCACCCAACCCTCTTATTCACCAGGTCGCCGTCATGTCCAGGTGCGGCTGGTCGCCCCACAACTCTCCTCGATCAACGCCGGTGACTGCTTTCTCCTCGTCTCCACGAAGGAAGTGTTCGTCTGTTTGGGCCAGTTTGCCAATATTATCGAGCATAACAAGGCGCGCGAGCTGGCCCAATGGATTGTCACCCACAAGGACTTGAGCTATCGAGCGACCGGAGATCCCATCTATTTGAACATGCAACCGTGTAGCAGTGGCAGCGGGAGTCAGAAGGCCGACAAGGTGAAGTTCTGGACGGCGTTAGGCGCGGCACCCGAAGAGACGATAGCTGGTAGGTGATGATCGCTTTTTCCTAGTTGCTGCCCTGGATAGTTGTCTCAGTGTTCTTTTAAATGAACTAGTCTGCGTAATTTAAAACTTTAAAAGTTTTCCACAAAATAATTGAAAAGATTCCTATTTTATTTTTATGAAAATTAAGATTGTGTATTGTTTTTTATTTTATAAAAACAAACCAGGTTTCTCACAAGCCGTTGGTCATAAATTGTAACTAATCTAATTTCTTGATATTGATACACAACTGCGGATTGTCATCATCCTTTATTATTGTAGAATATATTTGATACAGTGAGTAAATATGCTTTTTAGAAGTAATCCTTGATTTGTTCTGTAATTTCATTTTGAAGATCGCGCAATTACCCTGCATAAGTGACATTGCCTTCCTTTTATAACTCGGTTACATCATTTTGTCGACATTGGGTTTATTTTGAGCATTAATGAAAATTGTAGATATTATTTGCATAACAACTACGTCATCTTATTTTCAGTTGGACTCATTTTACATCCATCATTTTAAAAAGAATTCTTCGTTGAGCATCCTCACAATACGTGTGAAGTGTTTGCCTTTATTTTATTTTTTCTTGTAAAACGACACGCGGAACAGAGGTGGTCCAATTAATTAATGTAAAGGTATAGTTGAATATATTTTTTAAGAATGAAACAATACAGTTTAAATCTAACGATTCAAACAAAATTGTTGCTATTTATAGAAGAAAACCTGTTTAATAATATATAACACTAATCATAATTGAAAGCACTAGGTATTAATTGGTTTCTGATTAAATTATATATAGTTTACACGTCAATGAATTAATTCTTTTACTTAAAACTGCGTACCTATTGAGTACACCTTCATTATTCCTTCACACTTTTATCTTTGTTGTCTAGACGCAGGTCCCTCAGAGGAAGATGGGGTCTACGAGACGAGTATCTGCGCAACCAATTGTGTCTATCGTGTATGCGAGGATCAACTTGTGCCTCACAAGGAGGCCTGGGGTCAGCCGCTCAAGGTCAACATCTTGTCCAGTAAAGAGGTGGGTGAGAAAGTATATCAGCACTTTATTTTATATAACTTTAATAAGCTATATGTTTATAATTATTTTCTACTTACCGTACCTTTCTACAGCCTTGCATTTTATATTATATTTATATTCTAATTTTAACTCTTGGAAACGTAAATTATCAGAATTTGGTAATACTGTTGATTTTATTTAGCTTAAGTTATAATATTAATTATAAATTATTCCTGCCTCCTGAATTTCCTACTCTTCTAAACGTTTCTAGTTATTGTAAAATCTTTTCGCACCTTACTCCAAACCTCCTTCTCTTTCTCCACCACAGTCCTTTGTTTTCGACTTTGGCGGTGAGATCTACTATTGGGCGGGAAAGTTTGTTCCTCGTGAGGACCGCAAGAGACATACCGAGCTGGCAAGAGTCCTTCTGGATGAGGGATACGATTACTCAGACTGTCTCATCAATCCCCTGTCTCCTCTTGCAAGTGAGATTACAATTATTTTAGTATTTAATGTCCTTTTTTGAGAATGGCTGGAATACATACAATCGGAAATATGCAGTGCGTATCTGGTTAATTCTTTTATTTTTATAAAATTAATTAACGGGAGCTTTAGTCAATTCTTTTTTATGATTAACGGTTACAGCGTGGACGTTCTAAAGTTAAATAGAGTATAGCTACTCGTCTTAGTTAACCCGAGTATTTCGCACTAAAAATAATTACACCAATGCCGCAGATAGAGGCTTTTTGGCTCGAGTGTCAATAATTGTCAATACTTCTTTAATCAACAAATATATTTATAACACACTTTTTTTCTCTAAATGAGTTTATATATAACAATGACAACAATCTAAGAACAATTAATTATATTTTTATATCTAATTTATCTCATTTAATGAATTTTAGACAGTTAATTATATAATATATTTCGGTAAAGTTAATAAAAAGCACTGGCTGTTTTAAAGCACTGGCACAAGCATTGTTTTCAACTATCGTTTGAAAAGAGAAGTCTCTTCTGAAAATTTGCTTAAAATACATTATCATTAACAACAGTCAGTGCTTTTTATCAACTTTACCGAGATAAAGCCTACCTAAGCTGTTAAAGGAAACCTACCGCTATTTATTTTTTTAATAATTACGAACAATCATAAACTGTGTTAATTAACTATGGTGCCTTCTCGTTTTTGTAGAAATCTACTATCTCTATTCAAAGTGCAGCCTAGGATTATAGTAATTATTATTAGTATATTTTCTTAATTTGTATGCCAATTATGCAAGACCCTGCTATATTTAATAAATAGTATGATTTTGACCAATATATTTTTAATTATAATACAAAATTTCAAACGTTGATAATGTTATATTTTATTGTTCAGGCGAGGAGAAAGGCGGTCTGCCATTGAAGCAATCCACTCGACCAGACTGGGTTATGCTGGCCAGAGTTAGTGAGAACGCGGAGACCATTCTGTTTAAGGAGAAGTTTATCGATTGGCCTGATTCCACACGGTTGATCGCGTGCAAGACGTCTGCGAGCTCACCAGTTAGTGATAAAGTGAGACTAATCGTCGGGTTATCAATTCATTTGATTCAATTTGTAATATATTTTCTTTTAAGAAAGATGTAACATTATTATTTTAGATATTTAAATGGACACTTAAATATATAACTAATATAGTTGGTCCACCAAGGATTTTTTGAAGTGGAGTGGTTTGCATATTGGGTCTATAAGTCTAACTTTAGTTTTGGACAGTGCACCATTATTTCTATTTCAAGTTTTATACAAGTCTATTATGAGCTTCGGGAGTCAATTTGTAAGTTTTATCTATAGTTTAATATTGATTTTGAATAACGCGAAAATTACGGAGATATTTTACAATGGGCTAAATATTTTTTAGTACTACTCAATGAGAGTGTGTCGTCTAGATTTTATTTATTGTCTGAAAAGGTGCTAGATACTACCCACTCCATTTTTCGGTTCCTGAATATTGCTGGCTGTTACATTAATATATAATAATATCGTTTCAATAAGACATCAAACTTAGCTTATATACCTAACTGATAACAACATTTATATTTTATCAAACATTTGTTTTCTATATTATCTATTTACTGGCGTATTTTCTAATAATTTATAACAACAAAAACGACTAAAATTAAGTCCATATGATGGTTTTAAAAGGATTGTTCGCGTAGAACTGCTGTATAACTTGTCAAACATTTAAAAACGGCGACATTATCAAATTTATTTTCTGTAATTAATCTTCCATTTTTGTTAAGGACCAGTAATCAACAGATACAGCTCATGTACTAATTAACAAATGGAAATTTAGGAAATCTAACAGCCGTGTAATGAGTACGCTATGATATGTGTACCGTTTATATACAAATAAGATAGTTCGCTTTTGTTAACTGACTCTAAAACAAATAATAATTAAACATGAGTGCCACGTATTCTTTATACTACAGAACCTTTGTAACTATTCTGCTTCCCCCCACCCTCGTCCAGCCCCGGCAAAGCCTCCGGCTGCCCTGCCCCAATGAGATGCTCGCCGTGCCGCCGCAGTCAGCCCATTCCACCTTCGAGTGTCGCAGTGTGGGCCGGGGCGGCGCCTGGCAGGAGCGTGTGGACGGGATCAAGCGCCTCTATCAGATGTCGACGCACCGGGTCACCGTGTGGCACGTGGCCGAGAGTGAGCACTGCCAACTACCTGAGGAGAGTTGGGGCCAGTTTCACTCGCATGACACCTATGTGGTGCGCTGGGAGTACTCAAGGACCTCTTGTAGGTGGATGTGTGCATTTTGTGTGTGTGCGTGTGTGGGGATTTTTATCGATTTTAAATGTGCAACTGATTTATCGATAAGCGGGCCAGGGTTTTCACACTCCTTGGTTCTCCTGACATTAAAAAAAAATTTAGTACAATGTTTTAATAAAATTTTAATGTCCACAATTTTTTTAATGTTAAAATTTTTTTAATGTTTACAATTATTTTTAATAAATCCTTTTTTACCTTTCTTTAATATCAAAGACAGTGTATACAGATAAATGTTGACTCCTTTAATAACGTGTAATTTAATTGAACTAATTCTATAATGTCCAATTTTTCGTTTTCCGTTGTATACCATTTACTGTTATACTGTTATTAATTATATTGTTGTCTTTATTGTTACTGTTTCTAATAGTACGCTTTAATTTAATTTTAATTTACTTAAATTTTAATTTTACTTAATTGTATTAACTTAAAAAAGTCTACATATACTATTTTTATATTAAATGTAATTAGTAGTATTTAATTAAGGCTAAATATATGTTTTAAATTATGCCATGTATCTATTGTGCTCATTTAAGCACTGTTCCTCATCTCTTGCCTCTACCAAACGCAGTGGGCTCCAAGCAGGTGGTCAGTGTGAAAAGTGACTTGACGAAGAACCAGTGCGTCTACTTCTTCTGGCAGGGCCGGGACAGCAGTGTCGCAGAGAAGGGAGTATCTGCTCTGGCCACCGTGGAGCTCGACGATGAGAAGGCACCCCAGGTACGATACTGTTCAGTCAGAATATATATGTCCTTCTCTGTTCATGTGCCTGTCGGTAATATTGCTGGGAACTCTGTGATTGTGAAAAAGTTGGAATTTAGTTGTTTTTTATAGTAAAAATCGGGAACAATTCTTAAATTATGGTACTTCCATAAGAAAGAATTGTTGATAAGAATCTAAGAAAAAAGTCTGTGATTTTAATTTTTGTGACAAAATCTGAAATACTTTTGCTGTGCTGATCAGTATCGTTGATTGCATGTATTATTATATAATACATATAATAATCACTAGAAAATATTTTATTTATTTTGTAAAATGTTTGGTCAATGAAACAGGTGAATTGTTACTTTTTATTATACTGTATATATAAATCCTTGTCCCACAGAGCCAGATATTGTTGTTATAATTTATTAAACCTATTAAAGTTAATTAAATTTAATTAATTATTTTAATAATTTTTTTGTGAATCGTCTTTTATGTACAACTCGCAATTTATTCCACTATTCACGAAATAAAATTTGCTATGTTAATTAGTGTACAGGTAATAATTTTCAGTAAATATGTTAATTTTAGTTAATATTTGCTCTAATGTTGCGAAATTTGGTAGTAAAGTCTTCATATCATTTAACTGGGAATTTCAAATAAAAAATGTGACAATTATCTGTGAACAAGACGTGTTGTATGTATGTTAAGGATATTGTCAGCTAAAATACATTTCAATCATTATATTTTAATAATTGAAAATACAATTAAATTGAAGATTATAACCACACAATCAAAGTAAAACCTGGGGATTTTTTACATTGTGTGTATCGATCCCGTATTGACAGTTAGTATATTACAATCGATATAAAAATCGGTATAAATTAATTTCCGGTGTTTAAAGATAAGGCGACTCTATGATAAGTTTGTTCTGTGTGCTGTCAGAGCTTCACATGTACTTTTATCATAAATAAATCAGGAAATTATAGGCTACATTATTTTCATGTTTTGTATTGATCTCTATATGACTATGTAGAAAATAATTCAACATTTCTAAGTTTAACAAAGCTGTACATTAATGTAAAGTAAATCGTAATGATGTAAACTACATTGGTTATAGTTATTAATACTATTATTGTAGATAATGTATTTTAGTAACTAACACACTCTAGAACGGTGTGCATTTTCTAAATAGTCCAATTATTAACAAAAATTAGCAATATAATTCAATTAAGTTTATTAAATTTGATATTACTATTAGCGATTGAGAAAGTCAAATGTTTTACTGTTTTTTTGACTTACTACTCTCTCTTGAAACAGTTGGACACTTGTGCTTAAAAATAACTATTCGTTATCAGCTAATTAATATTACAACACTAGCCCCACATTGTATTATTACGATAGTTCCAATAACATTGTGCAAAAAAGGCGATAACGTCTACTGTATAATTTGCCTACTCGGATCCAACATTAAAATATACTCAGTACATTCAACGTGTCTAGATATGAATAGATTGTGGTCATGCTTGTGGAAACAAAGCGTTTGTGGTAATCCTGAATTAAATTAGTGGCGTGCACAAAATACCGTATATTATATTTATGTAGCATGTTATTATTCTCTATATTTATAGTTTGAAATCAGTATAAGACTAATTAGCATTATTTTGTCTTCAATTAGCAATCTAGAAAAACCATATTCATCATAAAACAAAATATTTTGCTAATCCATGACAAACTTTTCTACCGATACGCTGGTCACGTGTCGGTGTGATAAATAATGTTTCTATTTTGAATACTTTTTCGAGTTTCTATTAACCTAGACAATAATATTGAATTGTATTGTTCATTTTTGTCACTTTTATTTTAATTTATGTGTTATTGTACTACGTAAATATGAGTTTTTCAAAATCTGAACAGTTACGTTTGGTTGAGTTGGCTAGGACAAAAGAAACATAATATAATTAGGAGTGAAAATAACATCTGGATCAATGTATTGTTATACTTTAATATATATAACTCATAAAGGTATAAAAAATTCAGTGCTGTAATATTTACATCAACTATTCTGTAATTGGTTGACGTAAAAAAACTTGCTATTTATTTCACTCTTTTCAAACAGGTCCGTGTGAGTGAAGGTCGTGAGCCAGCCGTCTTGTGCCACCTCTTCGCCGGTCGGATGATAATCCATCGCGGCCGTCGCCACAAGGAAGTCCAAGCACCCCAACAAAAGCGACTTTTCGCTGTGAAGGGCGACAGGCCGGAGGAGGCCTCGCTCTACGAGGTTGAGTTGTCGCCTTATTCCCTGCGGACACGTGGTTGCCTCCTATTGGTCGATAGGTTGACTGGCCATGGCTTTCTATGGATAGGCAGGCTTGCACGGGAGGAGGCCTGTCGTGCTGGACGGGCGGTTGTTACTACAATTTCAAATATGTAAACCATTTTTCTCTTTTGGATTCATTTACACATATTATGTTAGTTTTGATAGTTGTGAAGACATTTTTTTAAGTAATAGTAAACATGCCTCTCTCTCTTTTTATAGAACTCCCCCTGAGTTGGGCCTTTCTCCAAATGTCACACTGGTGGTGGAAGAAGTTCGCGAAGGTCAAGAGACTAGTAAATTCTGGAATTATGTTGGTGAAGAAGAGTGGACCTCTCCTCTTTCTGATGGTAATGTACATAAATGTATTAGGTTCGCCTGTGTAGTATATTCTTAGCAGGAATAAATATTCTAAAACGTTATAAAATATAATAACTAACTATAATGAAATTTTGATTGTCATTTTATTTATTTTTCATTTAGTTAAAATTTAGTATTGAAAATACATTTTGATAATATTCACAAGAAATGTTAATCTATTATTTCCTACTATCGCTATTATACTATACTTATTTGCATGTTATGCAATATTGAAATCCAATGATAATCATTCCTATTTTGCATTTCCCATTATTTGTTGTAAAAATTAAATGTTTTAACATTTTATTTCATAGTTGTTAAGGTTAAATGTCATTAAGTCCGTGTGAGAAGTTTTTTTAATTAAAAATACAATTTTTTAATTTATACTTTTGTAATTCTCATTTGACAATTCTTACTATCTTGCTCACTCCTACTTCGTTGTTAACTCTCCAGAAGTGATGCACCCGCTTCGTATGTGGCATCTGACAGGAGTGACAGGAGAACATCTCAAGGTCACCGAGATCAATAACCCTCTGCAGCCAGATCCAGAGGAAGATCTCATCAGCCCGTTCCCCTTCCTGCAGTCGGTGCTCTATCAAGCGTCACAGCCAGGTTGGAGACATTTATTCAATTTTATCAAGTAGTAATTATAATATATAAGACTTTAGCAGTGAAAAACGCTGTGAAAAAATGATACTGAGATTTAATATGTTTAACTTCTCAGTGATTGTTCTGCGACTATATAAATCGAAATTGGATGTAATACGCTCGAAAAAAATCATTGTTGTCTAAAAAGTATCTTAAAATATCTTTTTAATTCACTTTTCAGTTTGAAAATATTAATTAAAAATATACTTTAAATTCTCCTAATATATAATATTATATAATTTGTGTATCTGTTTAATAATGCCCTTTTTAGATGTTATATCCAGTTATTAAAAAATGTTTTTGAAAGTCATTAAAAATCTCAAAAATAGGTATGGATAGTTCAAATTTTAACAACCTTATTTTAGCAGATATTTAAAATCTGCTTTCAACTCTCAAGCAGTACCAACCTTCTATTTGTCACCTCCCGCCAGCCCTCTTCTTATTGGACGCCGGCAGTGTTGTCTACCTGTGGTTGGGGTACCTGCCCGGCGGACCAACCACAGATCCTTCTTCACCGGTGTTGGAGACAGAAGGGGCTGCATTGACCGGTGCCGTGGGGTCTGCACAGATGCGGTTCGATGCTGAGCGGGTGGCGGCACTTACCCTGGCCAATAGCTACATACGTGGTAACTCACTGGCCTTATTTTGACCAACAATATCTCAGTATATTGGCTGACGCTTTTGTGCTATATCACGTAACCGTTTGAAATACAGAATGTGACAGACTTAATAATATTTATTTCTTAAAAAACACCTCTAATAGGAATCTGTTTAGATATTTGTTGAATTAAATTAAATAACTTCATCCCTGCGTGTGGGATACATTTGTGTATCTGTCAAAGGCTTAACGGCGTACTTATTTCATAGATATATAGATATATTCATACTTTTATTGCTTATTTTTGTAACACTAAAATATGTAGAAAAGACGACCCATTATGTTTGTTTTGTCCACCTGAAATTAGTATCAATAATAACGTGGATTTCCATGTTATATAATAACCGTGGGTGGTAGGTACTGATACATTCACTTTGAATTGACGTAAATGTTATTATGTTTTTATTAACTATATTAACCCCGTAGGGTTAACGTATAGGTAATGATAATTCAATTTTAATAATTAAATAGTTAATTTGAAATGTATTATTATATTTATAACGCACACAATAACATCAGTTTATCTTTTTAATTTTTGTGGTTTTATGTTGAGAGAATACTATAGAGAATAAGTTTGCATATTGCAAAATTTTGTTAAAAATATTGTAACGCAGTATTAAAAGAAAACAAAATTATTCGTAAATTATATTTGAATGAATAGCATGTTATTATTGACTTTATTTGTCATTGTAAATTTCGTAAATTTCTTTCGGTGCTATTCCTAAAACTAAATTAGATAAAGTCTAGATAAGTCAATATTGGTTAAAAATACACACAAAATTCTTTTGTGCGTTGTTAAATAATTGTATCTACATTTTTAAGTTAAGAATTAGTCATGTTTTGGAGAAAGTTTCGTTTCAGAGTCTTTAAAAAATTTATTTGACCTCAAAATACTTAGCTCATTCAAATTTTATTATAACTTTTGATATACTAAAATGATCCGTACACAATTACCGGTTAAGTTAACTTTCTTAAAATGCGAATACACTTATTTTCAATAGGATCGCTCCTACAGTGTCCTCCATTATAACTTATTCCTTTCAGTGAGATAATCACAATTCCATTGACTCTCTCTTCTCTTTCTCTCTCCCCCAGCTCGAGGTAACGTGGTTCAGTCAGACCTGGTGGTCTATGCCGGCTGTGAACCGGAGGTATTCCGCCAGCTGTTCCTCTCCTGGGAGGTCCACTCAGATGCGCAGACCATCAATTTATTGGTAAGTATTTATACTTTCATTAACCCTTCGTACGTGGACATATTTTGTTTGCTACGTGGAGGGGGGGGGGGGGGATTTTTACCCCCCCCCCTGCAAAACCAAACTTCCT
>JAUZND010061896.1:0-18085 GCA_034780555.1 Coelogynopora nodosa | reverse complement strand
CCCCCCCCCCCCCCCCCCCCCCCCCCCCCCCCCCCCCCCCCCCCCCCCCCCCCAACAAAGAATCCTTTGTTCCAGAAGTCACACTCCCATACTACTCTTATATATATTATATCGTATAAGAAGAAAAAAGTAAAATAACGTACTTAGAATATTAGAAAAGAAAATGTCTCAATTTAATGAAACCTTTCAAATATACTATTGAAATATATTTGAAAGGTTTCATATATTGTAACTTTGTATTTTCTAAGGTTTATCGTTGGTAAAACAATTGGTAATAATATATGTATTGTAAATTATTAATTTTCCTATCTTCTTTGGCGGACAACGAAGTTAGACCATGTTTAGGACCGCCGACTATTAATTAATAATAGCGAGCATTATCCAGAAGCACAACAAAAAAATGTGTAGCCTTCAACAGGCGTCCCCTTAAATTGAGCTGTACCACTTTGGGAAAAGTTGTTGATGATTTTAACAAAGAATCAAGCAAACCAACAGCAAAAATACCAACATAGCATAACCAGGATCCAACTCAGGCTGCTTGGATTGTTAATAGGTCAATTTTGTTTAGCATAATGGAGTACATTTTAATACTAGCTATGCTACACTGGTACGTATTTAAGTTGAGTCTTTGTGTCATAAAAAGTTTTCTAACTTCGGATTTATGATAAAATTTATATTATTCTGTAGTTCTGAAATGTGTGTAGTTTTCAAAACGAATAACGTACTATAACTACACTTTCGATTTAATTATCTCTAGTGGATGAATTGTATTTTAATTATGTTTTTGATAATGTCAACCGTTTTGATTCTTAAACAATTTAAAATATGTTTATTTATATTTATATATATGTTTTTCGTCTTTACTAAATCATTTAATATTTACTTCTTACAGTTTCAACGTAACATCAAAATATAAACTGTCTTTAAATTTAATTTATTCATCCATGCACATTTTGCCATTTTTAAAGCTTTGCCTTAATTCACTTTTTTGTACGTCGTTTTTGTAATGTTTAGCACACATAAATGTTGACATTATCTATTTCGCTTTAACTTTTTTGATGAAATGTTATTAGGATATAACACTTTTTAAAGCCTTAATTAATTTAATGCTATCTTAAACATAAGCTTAACAGACGTATATTTCATACTAGTATTATCGATGTAATATCAGTTAGATTTATGTTTGTTCTCACTCATAAAATGTAATACTTTTAAAGTGAAAATAGAAAAATATATATAACATGTTGACTTCATAATGGTGGAATGTATTCTGTTGTATTTAGAACACATGTGAGCGATGTGTGAACAATGTTTTGGTTTATTTAAAGCATTTAATTTTTATGTAATTCTATTAATTTTTTGTCGTAAAATAAATATTAAACCCTTTAAATAATTATTTAATATATGTTATATATACAATTTTTATTTTATTTTTTATTATAAATTCGAAACGTTTTATTTTTATCTTTTATTAGTCGATCGGTGATATGTTTTAATAAAAAAAAATATTATTATTTGAAATCTGAATGAATATTTTAAAGTTTAGTGTTAGTATTTAATTTAAAGTTTAGTGTTAGTATTAAAATAATTTCATGTTATAACTACCATTTAATTTGTGTGTAATTTATACATTATGTATATATATATATATACATTATAATTTATATTTATCTAATTTTTTTAATACTACGTTTTTATTTTTACAATACTAATTATAGCCTAATATACTTATGAGATATGAGTAAAAAAATATGTGAGCATGTGAGTAAAAAATATATCTGAAAATATATTAAATTTATTTTAATATTAATCAGATAACATAGATTTGTTATAGGATAGTTGTAACATATATAGTTACATATATATATATATACATATGTAACTCACATAGTTGTAATGGATGACTTGTTTGTTTTCGTATATTAGTCATTTAAAACTAAAGGTCAAAATTCTATTTTGATGCATATGTTGTTGTGCTGACACCAAATTTTTAATTATTTTATTGAAAAGTTAAATTGTAAACATAGGATAGATAACAATTTTAAACATTTTAGATTCTTCAATTAAGATTACATGTCAACCATACTATTTGTTAAATGAAATCATTCAAACGTCAGTTCCGCTTCCAATTTTATTTATCGGTGTATTTTCTGAATAATTTTATTGATTATCGTAATTTTTTTCTTTTTGGAACTTGAGGTAATTGGCTCCGATATACATGAAATCCTTTTTGAACGTCTAAAAATTCAGAATGATCAGGCGCGGATCCAGGGGCGGCCTGGAGGGGGCTACAGCCCGCCATCCATTAATGGCGCAAAAAAGTATCTAAAACATTATTAACAAGTATGTACATGTCATCTAAATGTAAGTGTAAATTCGCAAAACAACTTATTATCCTTATACTCTAAAAATCCCAAAATATAAGTATAACAAATTTGTCTTCTATTAATTTTAGCCCCTTATAATTTTCTGGATCGGCACCTGCTGAATGTCTGAAGGTTCCTAAAGTCAAATTTGTGTCAAGCAATACATTGTACACTTGGAGAATGTATTGTAGCAGTCAATTGAATATTGTCATTATTGTCTAAAAACTTATAACCTAAACAAGCCATGTTTATAAATGAACCTTTTGAACATACAGAATAATAGAAAGGGGGCTGATTTAATGTTTTTCTACGTTTAATTAATCATCTAACACTTAATTGAAAAAATATTTATTTTGTATTGGCTCTTGTAAATATTGACGACATTAAAAAATCATAATTTGATTGTTTAAAGTTGTTTCTATACCATTTTTATACAACTAACTACATCGATAAATAATGTATTTACTTTGTTTATTCTGATGACAACTCAAGGCATGCTGTGCATCTATTCATCTTGAACAATACGTCAGGTTATGCCTATAGTAACATTTCCATTTGAAATTTTTAATTTAAACAAAAGTTTTTAATGAAATAATCATTTTGATTGTACATACTTCAGATCTGTTCTTATTTTTTCTATTGATTGTAAATATATTTAGAAAGTTTTTACTATCTTTGTATCTAAAATATAGTCTTTCTTAATGCTCTGCAAGAGAAGTTTTATTTGGTTGCCGTAATAATTTTATAATTAAAACATGCTCGGAGATTCATATATGATAAGTTCATATTGCTCCTAAAAGTAGTTACTTATTTTATTATTTTCTATTCATTTAATAAAGAATGCGTTAAGCTCGAAAAGTTCAGTACAATATTCTTACTTTGGTTGAAAAATATCATAAAATAAATCTTATTATTATTTTATGAGAATTTTGAAAATTATAGTTTTTTTGACAAAATGAAATTAATGATTTACGGCGTTCAGCTAGGGAATTCTGCCTTCTGAAAAATAACTAGATATTATTTTTTTAAATAGGATAAAAACCATGTATCTAAAACATTAATGAATGAAAAATTACCTATAAAATACTTTTGTAAATTCTGTTAAAAATATTATTGTCGTCCAAAATCAGTAGAAATTTAATATACATTGTATATAAAATATTTTATTTTCAAATATTTCGGCCAAAATTTTAATTGTTTCATGGACAATGGTGCAGACACAGATTTCATTATTTGGTTATTGTTTACAAGTATTTATTGTACAGACGGTTACGAACTGTCTAGTTTATATTTTTAAAAGTGTAAGAAATTACAAGATACTAGTTCAATCACAAAGACAAAGTATTATGTGCTTTGATCGATAGCGTTCTGATATTTTGAACTAAAGAAATATTAATACTTTTTTTATCATAATAGCTATACGAAGAAAACCGTTGTAAGTTTCTTACATCCTTCCGAAATAATAAGTCAAATTTAATTCGTTTAGAACACCGACCAATTTATAATAGTAAACAGTAAACAATTACTTATTTTTCGTTTTTTTTCGTAGTACATGGTACTTCACTTTCAAACATTACAGAAAATGTAGTTCAAAAAGATAATGTAGTACCATGTAGTTACTATACGAAACATATCCAAATATAAAAAATATATAAAAAACTATAAATGAAAACAACACACAATTTCCACTAATAGAAGCTCGTGTATAAATTTACTCAGAGAAGCACCAAGCAACTATCAAAACAGTAGTTATTAATTATTACGTAGGATACAGGATAACTGCGCCCTGTATTCAGGTGTTAAACGTTAAGTCTGTTGAGTGGGTTTGCTAAGATCACTAATTTAATAAATGAATTACGTAATAATCTTAAATCAAGTAATGAAAGAACGTAGCAGAATAACTATATAGATACATTAGGCCGCATGCATAAAAGTGAGATCGATTTCATTAGAGTTCTCCGAGAAAATTGTCTTTGAGATTGATATATTAATTTATAGATTCCATTATAATATTATAATACAAAGTACCATATATATATTTTTTTTTAATATTATATAATAAATAGATTTATTATATATTAATATAATTGAGTATATTAATATATTATTTAAAAATATTGTACTTAGGTATATAAGAAAAAGTATTACACATATATTTATTTTAAAATCCATTTACTTTATATAAAAAAATATTTATAATAATTGAATTTATAATTATTTACGCATAAAAATTTTTTTTTTAAATTTTATGTATGTATTTTTTTACATATATTTAATTGTAATCATTAATAATAAATAAATCTTTGTAAAAAATTTTAAGAAATAGTAATAAAGGAGGCAGATAAAGGAGACTCAATTGTTGTACTTAATAAACAAGATTATAAAAATTAAATACTGAGACAGTTAATATGGAATTTTACAAACAACTTGATAAGAAGAATAAATAGCAGAATATTTACAACGATTAAATGAGGAAGAACTAAAATTGTTATCGCCGTCTAATTCCAGAATATCAAATTTTTATATACAACCCGAAATACACAAAACCTTCTCTTGAAATTAATTTTGTATAGAAATTTTATCTCATTTATAAGTTATCACTATTTAAGACTAATTGCTGCATCAAGTTTATCATCTATAAAAGATTCAACTTATTTTTTTAATTAAAAAAATACGAAAGTTAAACTAAAAACAACAATTTTAGTTACAATGGGCGTAAATTCGCTATATCTAGCTGTATAAGATAGCTATATATATCTATATCTATAATAGATAGATATATCTAATTAGCTATATATAGATCACCAGGAAGATATAAATGTATTAAAATAACAATAAAATATAACTACTTATTTGAATAGACCAACACCAAACAAATTCGTATGCTATTTTCTTAGTTATATTTTTAAGAAAAATTACTTCCAATTTGATAGAAATGGGAACTCCAACGGCACCAAATTTCACTAAGATCATTATAACTAATGGTGAAATAACTATGTTAAAATAATATTCAAATAACATACAGTTAAATATTATACATAGTATATTAGTTATATAGAAACATGGACATATAGAGAAAATATACTTCACAATTTTATAAATTTCATTCAAAATTATTGTAAAAAAATGTATATTTAAATAAAATTTAAATACGATATAAATTATAGCACGAAAAGTGTAACTTTTTTAGATACAATAATATTTATCCAAAATGGTCAATTAAATAGTGATTTATATATGGCAAACCTACAGACGCGCACTTCTATTTGAAATTTAATAGCTGCCATCCCTGACATTGTAAAACCGGAATTCTAAAAAGCCAATTTTCAAGACTAAAAAGAATATGTTCTCGTCAATCAATTTTCCACAAACATATTTCATAATTTAAATCTTTTAGCTCGTGATTATCTTCGTTATATGATTGACAAAGATATAAACATCGGCGATGGATACTGAAACAGAAGACCTTTTAAACAATTTACTTACTACCCAATAATTACAGAATTAGCTTCGATTTTACGTAATAATTAATATTATATTATGGATAATACTGAAACAAAAATATATTTCCAGAACCTCCCATAATTATAGTGTATATAAACAATCTGAAAATATAAGATCTATTATTCATAAATATACAAACACATTAAACATGAACACGTATCATTATAATCATAAATGTAATAGATCTAAGATAGATGTAAAACATGTCCTATTCTCAAATTAACTAAAACTTTTACTTACGAAATTTATAAAAAGTCTTTAAATAATAAAAGTTGTATCACAAAGAATTGTATTTATCGATTATTTGTAAATATTGCAAAAAAATGCAAATATTGGAATATAGACCAAACATCACAAACTTTATCTGAACGCGTATCTGGCCATCGAAGCGATATTAAACAACATAAATTAGGTGAAAAATATCCACCAAAACTGCTTAACATTATAAAAAAATCAAATCATAGAGAATTGGTTGACACTTTTTTAAATAATAATAATAATAAAAGATCGCCTTTTTTACGAAGATCTATTTAATATAACATTTTTAAATTAAAATTAAAAACGCTTCACCTCACAGGAAATAACAAAAAGCATGAATATATTGTTAAATACTTTTATGCTGTTATCGAAACTTGTTTCTATATAACTAGTTCATATAAAATGTTATTAATTATATTTTAATCATTGATCACTTATACGTTTTCTACAAATGTTAAACATTTTTATAATTCAATTTCAAATTGATTAAATTTACCTGGCTTTTATGTATTGAAAAAATCGAAAGCTTTTCTTTAATTATATAATACTAAATTTCCAAACATGCTTAACATATTTCTTGTATATACAATAAGGTAGACCGGGGCATTTCCGGCATTTGTTGTATTTAAACACAATGCAAAAAATTTGTTGTATTTAAACACAATGCAAAAAACCATCAAGTAATATTTATTTACAAGGCAACTAGTATTTATTCTTACATAATTAAAGAGATGTCCTAGTTGACCATGAAATATATACAAATTTAATTTATTCAAATTAATTTTGTTAAAGCTATGTATTGTAAAGTTTTAGGAAAATATTTTAATATAGTTTTTGTGTTTTGCGTGAAATTCACACATTTGACAAAAATAATTTAATTAAACTCCAATTCAAATGTGATTTCGTATGAAACATTATCCAAGGTAATTACACATTTAAATATTACTGGTTTTTATATTGTATTTTCCTAGTTTCTTTATATCCACGTTAAAGCTGTTCAGAATGATATTAGGCATTTCTGACACTAAAAACTTAGGCGTTTTTTGTATGAATTATTTATTGATGAACAATTCTTTTATTACTTATAATAGTGTCCATACATACTTATAAATAACTATACATTATACCTTCTTTATTATAATATATCTATACATTTTCGTGCAATCGAAATGTGCAACACGAAAAATAATAACTGCACAAATAATCCAATTGTTAAAGATAATACAAAACTGCCATATCTCAGGTTCATTGTATGAATGTCAAAAATTTACAACCTCATCTTCCAAGTCATCGTTTCGTCAACGAAGTTCAGCTGAAACTGATAAACAATCGGATTATTCTATTCAAATTTCATTATTCGGCATATTATGCACTTAAATTGTGATCCCAATAAACCTTGCTCGTTATGCCAAGTTGATGCTGCCAGTTGCAGTCGCTCTAGCGATATTTGCTGTGTCTATAATGAGGCTTCATATTTAATGTAAAAGGAAGACTGGATGCAGTGCACCAAATGCCTAAATTAAGCTTGTGAGGCTTGTTTTGGTATTGATGTTTGCCATGATTGTATTATGTAATGTTAATCTTCACTAATTTCTACATATGGTTGTATTTTTTGTGAAGTGTCGGAATTTCCCCAAAACTGTCGGAATTATCCCAACTGACTTATAAAAATTTATATGTAATTAGATGTAAATTAAAAACATTTTTGTTATATTTTTAACCATATTTTATATCTACACACATGTTTAATATTTTTTTAATACTAACGTTACATATATAGTTGTGCAAATATATTTTTTCTTTTGATTACAACAAAGTGTCGCAATTGCCCGGTCTACCCTATGTATAAATTTAAATCAATTATATAGAATAAATATAAAATGTACAAATTAACTGCTCTTTATTTTGGTGTAATATATATTAAATATGCTTGAAATATGCTATAAAGGCGGCTTAACTTTTAAAGATATCTCTTAAATTTCTCAACTTTATACATACCATACGATTTTAAAAAATAGACCTATCACAAAACTTTCTCAATCTCATTTTTATGAAATCTAAGAACTATCCTCAATTTTATAAGAAAGGAGATCGGTCTCACTTTTATGTATATGGCTTATTGCGTCTTATCTGCTGCTGCTGCTTTTTGCCCTACTTCATTTAATATTATTACATAATAGTTAATATACTGACTGTTAAATGATTTACTCCTGTTAAACTATGTTTTTCTATTGATAAATGATTTTCTTCAGCTTTATCAAAAATATACAACAGACTATTAAACTTAAATTAACCGTTGTTAGCTGTTGTATTCTAAGTATATTCAATAACATCAACTATAATTATTAATTCTGTCTCGCCTGACACCCATGGACGTCGCCAGCCGGGGGCCCCAGTCCAGATCCCGTTGAAGCGCCTGCTCCACGGCATCCTTAACATCAGCCCGGTTCAGTACCACCTGTTCCGGGCGGGCTACCTCGAGTGCCTCCGCGTCTGCCTCAATCGGGGCGCCCAATGCAACTTCCGTCTGCAGAACGAGCAGGGCACCTGTGTCAGCCTGGTGGCGGCGTTGGCCGAGTCGGTGGTGAACACGGTGGGGGTGCCGGGCTTCGAGTACGACCGGGCGGCCAAGGAGGCCAACTGTATCTTCATTGACGACATCCTGCGAGTGCTGCTCAAGCACGGCCTCGAACCCAACTACCGGTGCAAACGGGCTCGGCCCTTCCTCCAGGTTGGATGCCACTGCATAAATACTTATAACCATGCAGTATTAAGATACCAACATTAGTTTTTTTAGTTAATTTATTAGATTTATATTTTGCCATCTTATGTGATCACGCCTGTGTGTTGTTGTTTTTTTTAAATAATGAGTTTTATTTGACGCTAATTTCGTGATAATTATTTTGTATTATTGAAATAATAAATATATTACGGCCTATTATATTCCATAACATTACCATTATGTTATTATTGTTCACCAATAAATTGTATCGATTTATGTTAATATCAAATCATCAATTACTGCCTGATTAATATATTTTATAGCAGTAATTGTAATGATTCATTGCATGATGTTAGAAATACATTTTTTTTAATTAACCTGTTTACAGGGTTCGTACGCCTCAGCGAAAACTAAAGGAATTATTTGAAATATTGAAATAATCTAGAAATTCACAGGAAGTTTCGAATATTCTTGAAACCTCAAGGAAAACTCAAAAATTAGTTTAATAATTTCTAACATAATTCAAGAAAAACTCGAAGAGTTTCAAGATTCATATTTCATACATCAAATTTCTTCAATAGTTGACAAATTATATATATTTTTTAACATATTGTCTCTGGTATGACATAAAACCGTACCTTCCAAACTGACTTGCACTACTTGCTCTGTTATGATATGATATTGTAATTTTGTTATTAATGCTTCTTGAAAACTCAGCGGACAAAATTCTTAGAAAAGTATACTAACCCTGTGTTTACTATGTGTGAGTTCGCTTTTACAATAGTGGAAAATTCTGTAAAAACTTAAACAATTTGTTTGCATGCTAAAAATATCACCTGCTAGACTTTTAAATGTTCAACTTTTTTCCCCTTGATTATTATCGTATTTGGCGCCGGCTTTTGTCTCTGCCCATCATCTTCGCTAGCTATTTCATTAATCTGTACTTTATATACAATTTGAAAATTTAATTATTGGGATATCTTTGAAATGATAGTTTTAATTGATGACAATTTCAGTTAGTTACTGGTCGAAGGGTATCAAGAAGTTTTGATTTTGATCAGTGAAAGGATTAATATGGATGAGCCGTATATGAGCCCTGCAGAAGTAACCTTATTCTGGCTGTTGTTGATTATAATTATAAAAGTTATTTGTCCGTAGGCCAAAAAAGAGAGGTAAGGAAATATTAGTAGTGATATTTTTTTCAGAAAAGTTTGAAGAATTCTTGTTGTAAATGATAACCACGGCGAAAAATGCAAAGTTGATGCTTGAAATGCACTGTAAACATAAAATATTGTCAATAATATTTCCCAACTGTTTTCTATCATTTTTTATTGTCTTTAGTAAAAAGTATATACTACAGTTATATTTTCAACATGGTCAAACTTTGGGACAAATGTAATCAATTATTACATTGCTGATAAGAATAAAATTGATCATATTAATTGGTAAATTAATTAAAGAAATTGATGTAAGAACCTTATATTTAGACAACCTTAATTTGATTGTAATATTTAGTAATATCTTCGATACAACCAAGTTTATCTTTGTTATCTTCATTTTGTGTTTTTATATTAATTTATAATTGATTTTTTTCGGAACAATTTTATTTTGTTCATCCATATGTAATATTTCTAGTTTAATTGCGTTGAAATCAAACTATTGTTTATAATTATTTAATGCTTCAGTTCATAAGAAACAATACATTTGTCGAAAATTTTTATAAAATTCTACTTTTAACTTTTTTAAATTGTCAGTTATATAGAAAATACTTTTTCAGAATAGCTGCATATTTTCACGGTCTTGATATACGAATATGTTTCCACTACTCTACAGGTTTGTTTCATTGAATATAAGAAACGTTGGGTTGGATTTGTCCTCAGTTCTTTTTACAGTAGTCGATTTTTAACATTTATTATTAAGCCTTCTAATGTCTTTGTAAAAGATTATTGTAATTATTTTCTTAATTTATAGTATTTTCTTACTTCGTCTGTTTCATCTTCAACATTAAAAATTCTTTTGTTATAGGGATATTTTTGTATAACCTTTTTCTTTATATTTTAATGCTTCGTTACTCATAATATTATATGAATTTTTTTATATATATCTTTTTGATAAATTTATTATTTTTAAATGTGTCTAAATGCGATACAGGTTAGAACATTTAATAAACTAAAATTATTATAACTAAAATGTGACTTATACGGTCTCTAAACTAAATAGTCAACATATTTAGCATCTCGGACAGATTCGATTAAGATATATATATATAGATATATATATATATTTTTTTTAAGTTATAAGTATATAGTTATGGTAACTATTTAATCATGTATATCGAAGTATAAGATTGTTTTCTTAATCGGAATAATTGATCGTTTTATTCTCCTACACACTGCTTAAGAAAGGCGATATGACATCTTGACATTATAAATTTAAATCAGATTGGGTTTCTGCTGGATTGATTTATTCTCTTGGGTCCCAGAATGGTCCTCCAATTCCAATATAGGCCACATGAATAATTCATAAATATTAACATTTCGAATATTTAGATTTACAGAATTTGGCTGATTTTGGTGAAAGTATAAAATAAACGGAAATTTAATTTATTCCAAATATATGAGTCTAAGAAGCGATGAAGCAGATGTATTCCTGGAAAGTATAAAGTTATCATCATTGAAAGGTATCCTGTGTTTTCATCGTTTAGATTTTTACTTTATTTACAAGTATTTAGCATGTATAAGCATATATAAGCATGTATAAGCATAGAAATAAGCAGATAAAACAGGTCAGGATCATTATTATAGTTACTACAAGTATACATATCATTCTACTAAAATTATTTCATTGTAATATGCTATAAATAATAATAACACTATTGTGTTCGCACGTAAGTCTAAGTAGAGGTATGCTAGTTATATGTTTTTAATTAATGGTGGAATAAATAAATAAATAGTTCAGTTTTTTCCAACAGTTTAACTGTCTAGTTGACATTTAATAGCCAAATAAATATTTATTAACATAATATGCAGTTGCATGCAGTTAACCTATAGTAACAAATATGAGGTTTTCTTCAAATCTGTCTCTTCATCCATCTCAACCACTCCGCTTCCGTTTTAACTGTCACGAATTGATATTGTATGAATCGCGTGTCGGTTGAGGCAGCCCCGAGGCCCCCGAAGCTTCTCAACTTCTCTGTTGCAGTAGGAGAGATTCAAAAATATTTCATTTCATGTTGTTGCAAGTATATCAAACTGCGCGTGTTCTATATATTGTAGACATGACTGTTATTGGGATAAGATGTTCACATGCAAAATTGGTTAGATCGAAACTTCAATGTAACACAAAGAATGTAAACACTGAATTACCAAGCAACTTACTTCGTACTAAACTACCTTTGTTTCGTTTTGGATTGGACAACCTTTAAATTAATATTTTTTATGAGACGCAGTGGCCCCCAATATATTTTTCTAGGTATTTACTTGTGGTTTTGTGAAATTAGTTTTAGCCTTAAATTATAGTTTTAGAGTTATTTTCTTTTTATAAATATAGTCATAGTTTTTTAGATAATCAACTGTAAATATGTCTAAAAAATTTAATTTATTAAAATACAATCATTCTTGTTTTTCGTAACTATTAAATTTGATAATCTCCAAAAGCGGAAATGACATGTCACTTTTTTTCAAAACGCCGTATTTCAAATGGTTAAACCTCGGCAAGTTAGCATAACATCCCACAACTTAATTTAATGTATATAAACGGGTTGAAAACCTACATCCATTATGTTTTATTTATATACGATTTTATATATTTTTAATACCCAGACATTTTTTAGGAAATCGTACCGAATTGTTGTTAGAATTTTAGTGCCATAAACTGTTTGTTGCTAATATTAACTAACTAAGAATCAATATAGGACTAAAAATCAAATAAATATAAAAAATATTTATATGATAATATTTATATGTATAATAAATATAATCAAAATCAGTATATACTAAAAGGTTGGGGATTTTAACATTATTATTTAATATGTAATATATTGAGAAATATTTTCTAATGAATTTATATCGTTGTAATGATTTTATAGTGAGTTAACAGTATGTTAACGTTATATTAATAATATCGAAATTGCATATCTTTTATGTTTTCTTGTTAACAATATATAGGCTATTTGTTAAAACTTATTAAAAATATAAACTATCAGAAATAGTTAAAGTGAACAAATTTCGTAATGATAATATTGAATATTGGATATATTTGAAGACTTTTAACCGAAGTCAATCAATTCGGGGAAGAATACCTTCGATTTGAAGCCGAAATATGTCCATAATAAGTCCGCATAATAAGTTAGCATAATAAGAGTGGGAACTTGAATACTTCAAATTTTGATATATTTGCTACATAACTGTCCTATCTGTAAATTATAAGGATATTACTTTTTTGAAAACACAATCAAGCGCGCGCATATCGTCCGGATTAAGCAATGAAATGATAGTGTTAGTCAAATAGTGATATAATGGAAGTGTCCGACATCCAGTATAGACTAGTCTGGTTTAGGCGAAGTGTACTGTAGCGTCATTGGATAGCTATTAGATTGCTTATTTGTAATAAATAAAATTAAGCCGATTTGTCATTTTAATCTTGATTGAATCTTATTAAAGTAATTTTTAAATTGTTTATTATAATCGTATAATAATTCAGATATAGGCAATTCGGATAAGATTTGTTTCCAATATAGCAGTGATTAGTCTTTTTGTTGTTCGCGTTCATTTCTGTTGATAGCTCTTTTCTATTTAAAATGTGAATCATTCATTATATAAATGCTGTGTCTAGTAATAACTGTCTGGACTAGAATATTAGTACGCTAAATGTTATCAGTACATTCATTTATAGCCAGGGAACTCAAAGGAACCTAAAATTATGTATTTTATAATTTGACATTATAGTAAGATTTTACCGTATGATTAAAAATTGTTGTAGACAATTCTATTCTACCAAATGTTAGCTGTTTTTTCGAAAACAATTGACTATATCAGATACATGTTTTTTTTAATTCATTAGCATTATTATGTTCAACTAGACGACGAAATAGTTTGGCTATTCCAAAAATATTTTATTTTACTTGTATATTATTTAGATCCGTCTATTTTTTTATGAAAATAATATCAATTTACAAGTATTGGGTTTAAATGTTTTCTTAATATTTTTATCGGGATTTAATTGTTAGATTCTGCAATTTTATGTATGGAAATGTCACGCACTTTTGATCTTGTAACAGTACGGCAACTCTGAACAACGATATTTGTCTGTAGGAAATAGCACTCTGTTGTCGTAGTACCAAACCTGTAGTTAAATACAAAAAAAGTCACTAAAAAACAAAAAATCTTAAAAATATACTACTGTGCTAGACGGTGGGTAGATCTGGTTGGACTTATCAGTAAACCACTGACACCTGAATTCAACTTTAGCATTGACTGTGTAAAACATCTTATACCCGTAACTCAACCACCGCCATTCACGCGCGCAGGGAGGCCGAGGCAACGCGCTCTGCGACTTCGTCCACCTCTCCCGCGTGGTCGCTGACATCTCGGACCTGCGCTTCGTGCAGACCTGGCTGCTGACCCTGCTCCAGTGGGGCGCCGACCCCCAGCTGGAGCCCTACCCCGCCGAGCCCACCATCCTCCACTCGCAGAGCTCCATCTTCCTCCGTCACCAGCGCACCCACCCCTTCAACCAGCTGCTCCACTACTCGCGGGAACTCGCGGGCAAGTTGGCAACCGCTCCCCAGGGCCGCCGGCTGCTTGCTTTGCTGGCCGCGGCTAGTGGGCCGAGTATTGTCCGCCCCTGTCTGCAGGAGATGGCGGCCAAGTTGGAGCGGGAGGATCGGAGTTCACCGGTGCTGGGACTTGTTGGGGAGATGCTCGAGCAGATGTCGCCCGGATCGCTGAAGCAGATAGCCCGGCTGGCGGTGATGCGGTCGCTAATGGGACGACTGCATCCCACCACGATGGCCAGACTTTGTTTGCCTTTTGAGTTGGAGCGATATCTACTCCAGATTGAGACTTGACCGCATATTAACTAGTCAATCTGTTCTTGACCGAAGAAACACATTAAATCCTGTTGTTGTTGTTGTTGGTGTTGTGAAATTAAATATAATAAAACAGATAATACGTAATACAACAAACAATATGGATAACACTAATTGAAATCGTCACCTCATCTAAAAAAGTTATTCTTTCATAAATCTCAAAAATATATTGTCTTCCACGACTATCTAGACATTGTACATTATATAAATATTTCTGATAACTGAATCAGTATTATTCAATATTCTACTGCATATATTTATTATTCACTTTTATCAAATATCCCAAATATCATAACAGTTATTTTGTCATATATATAATAAGAAGCATTTACTGTATCCCATATTTATTCCAAACTGACCCAATCAAGCAGTTAGAACATAATTTGCATTCAGTTCATTCTGAAATATTACAATTTAAATTATAACAAATACCCAAGGATTTCAGTGTATTCCAAATTAACATATATTCTTCCTAATAGTCTAAATACTATCAATCATATAATCCTATCAGTTTAAATTCTTAAATTACGTTATTAAATTAAACATTACTTAAGTTACGTATTTAAAAATTAGAATTGTGTTCTATTTTTTCAAATTATTTATAAAAATATGTTAATCATTTAAATTGTCTTGAAACTTATTATTTAATCGGGTAGACATCATTTTATGTTCAAACTATTTCTTTTCAAATTATGTCAGTATTATTCCTCGAAAACACCCAGCAATACACAATAAAAAATGCAATAGACATAAATTTGTTGTACAAAGTATTATATACTATACCATAATAATATTATGTAACTGTCAAACACAATATATCACATAATTATATAGATATTATCGCTTTTCAATTAAACATAAACAGACATATTTCATCTGATATTGTTTATTAAAAAATAATATTCACTAATTATTTCTGAAAAGCTGGTTTTGCATTAATGTCATCCTTATTTGTACTTAAATTATCCGACTAAAAAGTTATACTATGTCATTTTTTTTCAGGCCATTCTGTAGAATACTAATTAAGTTGTATATAGTGGCATATGGTTCAAGGTTTTCCGGTTCAAGCTTTATAAATGTATTTCTTGTTTAATAAAATACACCAATTGTCTCCCCTCGTATTTGTTTTGTATGTTATTTTATCGATTGTGATTCGCGTTCAGATTTTTATGTCTTTATTATGAGGTCTTTTTCGCTGGTCTAATTAAATTGGGTAAATAATTTATTACATTCCTCGGTTTGCACAAAATGGCGAAAGTTGTAGTCTTAGCAAACAAAACAGTATGAAGTCGGAACATGTTTTAATCATACATATTTGGATATTATTTTAAAATATTATAGTTTTCTTGTTATATTTAAACTAATTACTTTGACAAATTTTGAAAAGTAGGACTATTCAGAACGAGTAAATCAAAATTACTCTTACATTTCGTGAACGTTATCTTTTATGTATTAAATCGGAAATAATATGTGATATTATGTGTAATATGTTATGTGTAAATATTATAATCTTATATAAGTATAAATTTAATAGGCAAATAAGATACAATCAGGCAACAATCTATACTGTCATGTTTTTATAACAGATTTTTAAATAATCAACATTTAAATCATTTTTTTAATTCAAATAAGTTGTAATCAGCTGCATAATTAAATAACTCAACTGTATTCTGAAAAGCATTAACCAATGAATAATACATAGTAACCATACTAATACTGAAAAAATATATTAAAAATGTTTCTAATATTCAACTGCTACTCTATTTTTCTATTATAATTTTCTTATTTTTACGTGTTAATTTTGCATAAGTAGGACATATTATTGGCTGCACAGTTATATTGACGAAAGAATATATTTTGTTTTCTTATTTGTAAATGAAATTTGGGATTGAAGATTAAAATATACATTTTCTTTATCGTCTGAGCTACAATTTTACGTTTACATCCGATGGAGTAAAAATTTTGAAGCACGGACTATAGATAAAGATTACGATTTTTTAGAAATGTTAGTATGTAGAATCGTAGCTTGTAGGTTCGATCCCTACTCTATATATACCTACTTATGAGGGTCAAAATCCCGAAGCCGGTCTGGAAATGGATTAGAGTATTGCTAAATTTGTCGATCGAAATTATAATATTCTCTATTGCATCATCGCTTGAAAAATTATTATGTTTTTTATTATAAGCTTGAATCAGGCTTTATCTATACATATACAATTACGAAGTTCGCTTCTCTAGTATATATATGGAATAGTCGTAAAGGCATCGAATATATACAAATGAAGTATTTTTTGCATAATAGTAATTAAACCTCACAATCTATTTTCGTATTTTTAAAGTATATTTTACACATGGATTATTATATGCTACATTTTTAATAATAAATATCAAATAATTTGAAAGGTATTTAAATTAAGGGATTGTGTCCTAATTATTTTCATCGTTTGTAACGCTCAGCGTTCATTTCAGTGTTTTGTTTATTTTCTTGTATTTAAATGGTTTTGTTTATATTTATTTGCAACTTAATCCTAAATACATCAATACCGAAATCGCTATGTATTATATAAAAAAATTCCCTTCAGCATATAGAAATATAGAAACGTCCACCTCTTAAACCCCCCCAAACGCCCGAGGCGTTTTTAATGAGAGAAATAATTAGGACACATTCCCTAAGACTAAAATGTCGCTTTTTGAGCAATCAATACCAACATAATTTTAAGTGTAATTTAATGATAACATAAATCTTGATTTTGAAATTGACATTAAATATTTCAAAAGGCGGGAAAAAACAGTTTAATAAAATATCGATGCTGCACATATCCAACTGATGTGACCAATATTTAAATAAATGTCCGGAAAAACATGTTCGATATAAATCAAACAAAAACATGTTGCATAATGTATTATGATCAAGCAAAGTGTGTGTAAAATTTCCCACTACGACCCCCTTCACCTCTTGCCTGTTCTAATGCTAATGCTATTTAATAAAATATTAAATATATTAGTATTGATTAATGTTTGGGCTTCCCTTGGCAGCATTATTAAAATAAGAAAAATAGGAAGATAGCATTTGCTGCAGGTAAAAAGTGTATTGTAATATTTCGACTTGCGTCCTAATCATACAATGATTAAATATGTGTAGTGGCT
>JAUZND010061885.1:0-18085 GCA_034780555.1 Coelogynopora nodosa | reverse complement strand
TTAGATACAACATGGCATATCAACTGATTAATTCTAGGATGTAATTTAGATACAACATGGCATATCAACTGATTAATCTTCGGATGTAATTTAGATACAACATGGCATATCAACTGATTAATTCTAGGATGTAAAAACAGAGTCACTCTAGTTAGTAGCTGTGACGTCATAATTGGTAACTCGAGTTGTTAGAAAATAAAGAATTAATATTTTTGAAGTACGAATTTTAATTTAAACAACCCTATGGTTGCTCAAAGAGTGATATTATAAACAAATTTTAACATAAAACATAATTTTCTTCCAAAATAGTTCACGTTTCTTTTTAAAAAATCCAAATGTATTGAATTCAGACTGTATTTATAATGTACGAAAATACATGGAAATTATAGATTAAATAAGACTCATTAAATTCATTACAAAAATATAAAAAACACATATTGTAATACAAACATGTTCGTCATATGCTAAAATGCTATATATGGTTCAGATAAAATACATATTTATTAATACACGAAATCTGTTTTTTATCGTCAGATTTTAGAATAAAAAATCATCAAAACAACATATTTATCATAAAATAATAAAAACTATTCATTGTTGAAAACTTTCATGTTGTCAGTTTGTTAATACTTTAATTTAATCAGTGAAATACATATTTAAATTAATTACAGCCGATTGAAATTAGTATAATTATAACACTTCCCATTTCCTACAATGAAGTTATATTTGAATTATATAATAAACAATATTGATTTTTGATAATATAAAAGTTATTGAATCTTTAAGATATCGCCAAATAATATGCTACAATTATATCTTTATACGAAATTTGTTTATAATATATTTGAACATTTTGAAATTATATTTTATCGATAAACTATAATAAGATTAATTTACAGAAAAACGTAATAACCAACAAATAAATCATAAAATATATTTTACAGGATTGTATTATCCAATTTATAACATTTAAAAATAATAATAACAATTTTATATGTAGGGTTATACGTTTCTTAATATATATCTACGTATTGTAACAATGGATAAGACGAATGTTTGTTTTACTAAACCAGATAAATTGCAATAAGTATACATCAACTTACAGATTCTGACATCAGAACATGAATTGACCAACCGAAAATGTTCCGACTTCAATTCAATAATATTTTTTTCAATGTCGATGCCTCGAATCATAAAAATACCATCCAGCATTATTTCTGTTCCACCTAAGATGACTTCTAGTATTCCACAAAATGGAAGAGTTACTTCTCCTTCAAGTATAATCAAACTGATCCAAGTTTTCTCATCGTTTGCTCTCAGACCAACCTGCACAATAAATCCCAAAGATTGCAGGAAGAATGGGGAGCTCCAAATGGTAATATTGCCTCGAATGGAGATTCTTTCTTCAATAACACATTTCCATCGGTTATCAACATTGCTTTCATTTTCTGCGGGAGCGAATGCAAATCCCGACTTATCAACCAGAACAATCGGTCCCAATGATTCCTTACCAGGAAGCCTTCTTCCTTCAATAGCTCCGATATTTACTACAGAAGGAAAATGAAATATCAAAGTAAGTAACTGAATTAGTTATTACTGTAATTGAAATATAAACAGTAAAAAGTGTAACGATTTGTGAACTTGGAGGGGGAGGGAGGGAGTAACTTGTCATCTGAAAACGATTGAAAACACAGTTAAGTATAACTGTCAAATATCTACGAAATATTTAATTAATTCCGAGAATATATAAACTATATACATGTTTATGACTATCCTATTGGATTAGTATTGTGGGTATAAAATGTTAACAAATTCAAATGATCCTAAAATTTAGATCAGGATTACATAATCTTCTTTTGCAAAGTTTCAGCTAAATTGGTTTATGATTTTAACAATATCGAAAGATTATATATTGTATATTAATCTATCAATTGAAAACAGTCAATCTACATTTTGATCTAAACTTATCTCGTATCAGATTAGAATCATGTACTTTAAATCAGATTAATATTACCGAGTAAAATATTGGAAAAATAATTGTCAAATATAATTTTGAAGATATTACTTTTTCAGTCAAGTAATTGTTTTTCAACTTTCAATTAGGATCAGAGGAACCGAATATTATTCAGAAGTTTTTTCATTTTGTATTGATTATTGATTATTTAAGCACAAATACTTCAACAATATTCATATGGTAATCAACCGCCCCCTGCCCAACTAATGTTTACGAATTATAAATTAGAGTTAGGTTGCAGACGCATTAAATCTCAATACAGAATGTTATATGTATGTGTAAGAAGTAAATCTAGGAACAAATTTTAAAAGAATTACGCCTCAATTAAAGTTTTGGTATAAAATTAGTCATGTTAGTTTTAATAAATGTTTCATATTTTATGGGAAAATATTAATTTATAGTAAAATATAATAAGGTAATAAATTGTGATACATTATATACAGTCTTAGCAGTAATGGGTCATTTATTTGAATATAACGTGTGCCATTGAATTAATTGTATTTTAGATTAAAATGTCATTATTTAATTCTGTACAATTAATTCACAAATAACAATCATGTCAAATGACAACTTACATATTTTGATGTGCGACCAGTCCTCAATATCCACAAGGTCTTCACATTTTAATTCAATGACATCCTTGGCTCTGCGTAATTCTCGAATAACAAAACTACCATGACGAATTTCCGCTTCACCAATCCTCACCTGCATAAAACCACAAAAAGGTAAAGTTACTTCGCCTTCCAGAATGAACATACTGATCCACGCTTTCTCAGGGCCTGCCATCAATGCCAGTTGAAAAATGAATCCAAATAACTTCAAAATTAATGGCGGACTCCAAATGGCAACTGAGCCGCGTCTCTCCTCTTTTCCTTCAACAATTCTTGTCCACCGTTCATAAGCGCTGATGCGTTCATGATTACTTCTTTCAGGAGTAAAATCCCATCCCTCGTCATCGATAAGAACTACTGGTCCTAGATGTTCCTTCCCGGGAAGTCTATTGCCATGGAGGAAGTAAATTCTTGCTGTAAAAAATACATATCAATAATGAATTACTTAATCTTTAAGTCATACATGTTCGTTTGTGTTTAGGATAGTTTTGTATACATTACTTCTTAAGTGTACAAAACAGTATATTTAAAATATGATTCAGTTAAAAAAATGTCATGAAAAAGAATATATTAGAATTAAAAGTATATTGATGAAATTGCAAAAAACAACGACAGTGACAGTCTTGAGTATAGCCATTTATGAAGTGAATACATATAAGTAGATACCAAAACATTTTAATGAATTGTATTCGAATATTTTAGCGTGAAATAAATGAATATTCAGTAAATGAATAATAAGAATTTAACTTTATCAATTGAACGTTGGATTCAAATCTATAATAAAATGTTCTGAATCTCAAAAATATCATCGAATAATATTTGTAATAATGTAATAATCTTTAACAAACTATTTGTCGAAAGATTCAGATAAATGTTAAGATAAACTATTTGAGTTCCCTCTTCGTCCACGAAATATTAAGTAAGAATAATTTATTATAACTTATATCTTAAAACTGGTTACAACTAGCTTCAAGACCATGTTTTATTATCATATAACCAGGTGCGGATCCAGGGGGTGTTCAATGCATTCAAATGAACCCCCCTCTGGAGATTTGTGCCCCAAAGAATATGCTATTTGCCTTAATTTAAGTGGACCTCTAAATTTGTATGTGTTTTAAGTTTAATTCACAGAAAATTGATTTGGCCATAGCTGTATACACAACTGAAGTTAAATATACTCAACAGCAGCTAATATAGCCTACAAATTGTACAGACAGTTTTGCGGTCAATGATGTGCCAAGACAGAAGCATACTCACTTTGATCAAAGTCAACAGGCAGACTGCTGCATCTACAAACTGGGACAATTTGGTGGATAAATTTTGTCAGTTTCTTCCCAGACAAATATGACTCTGGTGTTTGCCAGATTATTGAGACTAGATAACATTGTCATTGTAAATACTTACATCTACATGTACATACATACATAATTTTTTTCCATAATTGCAATCTAAGTAATTTTTGTAAAATTCATATCATTTTAATTAATGGTATTTTTGTAAAGTTTAAAATTTTCTGGTTTTAATATTTGAAAATCATAGAATCTATTTATATTAATTAAATACATTGCCTTTTTTAATCTGTTCACCTAAGTCTTTAAAGTACCTCAAACTACATCAGAGCGAGTAAAGTCAACCCAAATTATAATATATATTAATTTTTTAATTTTGCAAAACCAAATGGTAACAGTTTCAAACTAATATTATGTTTTAATTTTGATATCCTTGTCGAGTATAAAACATACCATTAACATTTATAAAATATTGTCCTTTTTGATTAAATATTGTCCTTTTGACTTTTTGATCCCTCGGCCTCCCTACTCAAATCCTGGATCCATGCCTGATAACACTAACAGGTACATAGTTTAAATAGTTTAGTCATAGTTTAAATGAGAAGTATTTATAAATTATATATTAATAAATGACATAGATACTCCATACATACTACAGTCTTATCTTTTGTAAAGTATGTATCTCTAATAATAAAATACTGTCCCTATGATTATGTCACTGTGCCTTATCCTTATGAATTATATATAACTGATATATTACATGGTCATGGACCATGCATGTAGATGTGGCTGTGGGGCAGTCCCTCCCCACTTTAAAATAAATTATGGAGCCCCTTTAGAAATGGGCAGCCCTCTTTGAGAGGGGTGCGTTTATATTTTTATTATATATTTTAATTTAAGATTTTAAACATTTTGCCCAGACACATCTCTCTTTTAATTTAATGACAACAAAATAAGGCACCCCCTTTGAAGTTCACCATAAACTTTTAAAACGTACGAGGAAAAAAGGAAAGTTAGGTAGAGAAAAAATGGCATCTTAATATAAATTCTAGAGGATCCGACATCCTGGTTCCCTCCCTCTTGTATTTGCATCTGCAAATAGAACCAAAATCTAAAAATCCTCATCTGAGCACAAATATATAGTCACACTGTAAAATTAAAGTGCTAGTCCACGATAACAAGGATATAAGTGTCATATGGTGCCCACGGTGTTTAACATTTATATAACAATAGTTAATTTTTAAATAATTGCTTACAATATTTGAAATCTGTCATTGTAGTGTGTAATATCACAGTAAATTTGAAATAGTACGCTTTATTACTATTGGTAACATGTGGTAATAGGTAGTCTAAAATAATTACTTGGTATAATAAAACAAACTACTTACAGAAGGATTCGCATTAAACAATAAGTACAAAAAGAAAAAAAATACTTCATATAAAATTATAATAATCGAAATTAACTAAAGTTTAATATTTAATTTACCTTTAAAAATGTATAAGTAATATAGCTTGTGTTATATTACTCGCATGTCTTTATAAAATTATAACAACCTTGGTTATTTTTTATGGATTAAATAGAATTTTGATACTATACATTTATAAATAATTTTAAACGCACAAAATAGTTTATAGTAAGCAAAACATATATTATAATTAATAAGTTATGTATGTGAAGATAACTTGAGCTAATTTTAAAAAATTGCTAAATTTAGGTAAATTTATTCATTTTTATATAAGAATTTATTTAACTTTTTCCGTATTTGTAATGTACTTAAAACGTTATAATTTGATCAATTTAAATAATATTTATTTTTTATAAAATTATTTTATGACCTTATTTTAAAAACAACATTAATAGTACGAAACAAGGTTCTTATTTATGATAGTGAGTAAATTTCCTATATGTGGCAAACTTATTAACTTCACAGTTATCTTTAATGTCTAATCGTGGACGGGCCGTACCATTCACAAATAATGTTAGGCGCAAGCGAGCTTCTGTGTAATGCCGTGTAACAGGGAGTAGTGGGTATATGCTGTTGCGTTACGTTACGCTAATGTGTTTTTTTAGAAAACTGAGTGGTTATAATTATAAAATATAATAATAATTAGAGTTTGATTATTGCTTTAACTTTTTGTATTTTAACACTCAAGCCTGTAGTCAAAGTAAAAAAAATTCCGAGGCTAGAAATTTCAAAGGCGCAAAAAACAATAAATTACAACATTAAAAACGGTATATATTTTTTAACAAATATATAAATAAAACATAATAAAAACCACAAATATACAGTAAGTATAAAATACATCTTATTTTTCTACAATATCTATTTTACAGTTCTGTATATATATGGTATGGGTAGTCGGTATAGGTATAGATATAGCCCAGTGTCATAAACTTTGTCATCTATAAAAGTATAGGATGTATAGACATTCTATGGAATGTATAGGATAGGTCAGGCCCGTAGCCAGCCATGAGGCAACCGAGGTTTTCTGTGTAAAACGCAGCTGTCTCTGTGCGGCTTTTTCTATCTGCGCTCCTAAAATCAAACAAGGACTAGCTAAACTTATTATTTTGATATATAAAAATAAATTGTAGTATACCAATTGGCTACGAAAATGAAAAAATCGCATTTGTTGTTTTAAAATTATCTATTATATTTTGAAGTCCTAATTTAAATAACCATTTGTTATTTTTAAGCTTCTGATGGTGGCGGATATTTAAAATATAAGTACCTGTGCTAATAAAGTAACTAATATATATATATTTGTAAGTAGGTATTTAGGAATATACACAAGATCACCAACTGCGCCATCAAAGCCAGCTACTACCTTAGATGTATCTTTCTTTTGTGACATAGCTGAATAATATCCTATTTTATAAAAAGTTATATATTATATAAAAGTTTGTAGATAACCCGTTGACAGACTGGCAGAATGCTACTGGTAACAAACCAGGTGCCCTTTATTGCCATTCATCCAGTGAAGGCCATCAAAGGACGAAGACTATTTAAACATCTGCAAAAAACGGAAATTAACGCCAAAGTACTGTACAACTTAGCAAAGGCCTATGAAGAAAAAACACAAAAAAACAGCTATCTGGCATCATTACCAATTGCGTTTGGCACTTCTGTACATCAATAGGAACAATGACATTGTCAATAATTGTGAGGTTCCACAATGTACAGATGTATTGACTTAGCATTTAATGCAGATTAGCAGTTCGATGGCATGGTACCTATATAAACCTTAAGGTTGCCATTGAAGATTTAATCAAAGCGCAAATAAACGATAATTATATTAATTTATTAATATTAAAACGAACTTAAAGTTAATAAATTTATATTGATAAAAAGATTGTCTTACATATTGTATGGTAAATTTGACTCAATTTATACAGTAAACATTTAAAAACTAAATTAAAATGAACTTTTATGACATTATTCGAAATAAGTTTCTGACCTTGACTTACTTATAAAAATATGTCGCGGTAATCTTAAGTTTGATTTAAAAACGACTTTTAGAGTTCCACAATTTCGAGCTATATTAAACTTGAAGAAATGTTAATATTTTCATTATTTGAATATTTTTTCTTTTAAAAAGTTTTTACAAACTTAAAGACAAATCAGTTATAAGACTAAAATTGGAAAATATTAATTATCCTTCTTTTTTCGAGTTATACACCTTATTTCGAGTTCGATTCGAGTTCGCCTTTACGACCGAGTTATTTTTAAATATACTATTATATTGCATCATTTTATTAAGTCACAATTATCACCATTAAACAATAAGTTAATGTGTTCGTTATCTTTTTCTATAATCTCATAAAAAGTAATACATCTGAAAAACACACAGATTCATGCTAAAATTTTATTATAAGCAGTGTACTCATGTTCTGTATTATTTTATTTGTTACAAAAATACAACGTTTACATGTATATATACATTATTTAGACGTCTTAGGAGTTAATTACTTAAATATATAAATGCTCAAATCATTAAAATTTTAATGCCTTGGGTTCAACAATAATTATAAATACCTCCCATACAAATAACTAAAGTATATATTTATTTGTGCTCTGTTTCTATAGATTTAATCAAATTTATTTCTAGAATATACTACTGTCTCAGATGAAATTCAAATCTCACTTTGCGTTATACTTGCATGTGCTCAGTCGCTTAAGTTTCTAAAATAAAAATATACTCAAGCGGCTGAAAAATTCTATTATAACCGAAGGGCAAGCAATTTTTATCTGTGACATTAGTTTTGTCTATTAGTTTATAATTTACAAATATACAATAAATGTTTATGTATCAAATGTTTGTAAGGTGCTTTTAAAAGACTTGTCTTACAAATTATTTATATGTGTCTTAGACTTATATGAATAAAAATTCTTTGACTTATGTCTTAACGTCAATGACTTAAGACATCATCATTCGTCTTAAAACAATATAAATAAAACAATGAAAAATAAGACACGTCTTATAAATTAATAAGTCATCAAACATCCAAACTTAACATGACTTCTAGAAAAGTTAATTTAACATGTCCGAAGACAAATACCACATAATTGTAAGGAATTATTAATATCGATTCGAGCCTGACAACATTGACAGACTTTCAGAGTACACTTCTTCCCCAATGCCAATGAAACAAAAGGAGTTGCATTGACAGCTCATATCCCTTTATAAAGTATTCTGATACCTACTTTGTGTGGAGTATTGTTACCTGCATTCCTTACACGTAGGTATTATAGGCTAAATACAATATCTATAATACATAACATAATTTTTCTTCAAATATTTTCATATTCCTTCGTCGTCGGAAAGGGGATCAAAAATTATGCCAATCTTTTTAATTTAAATGCGTTATTACATACATATTTTTTTAATATGATTTACACAAAATATGGTAAACATCGTACCTAGTTTGTAAACACATAAATTATTAAACCTTCAATTCATTCGCATACATTTTTATTACTATATGCTTGCCCCTGGGGTCATCTATCACCCGTTTCCAGCGACGTAAGTTTAATATAGAAAAAGAAGGAAGGTAAATTGGTCATTTATCACCCGTTTCCAGCGACGTAAGTTTAATATAGAAAAAGAAGGAAGGTAAATTGGTTATTTATCTGATGAGCAGTTTGAACAATTCTCCGGATTAGACGCGTCCGGTTTAGGAGGAGTATATAGACTGTATTTACTTCTTGCGATATTTTTTAATAACTTACAGAACTGTTACGATTATTTATTTATTCTTAACTAGATTTAACAGTGCACTCACAGTTTAGCAATGTCGTCGTCATTGTTGAACGATGAATACTGGTCAAGTAAAATGACATTAATGAATAATATTTGTAAATTTTGGCATTGCCGAAATCCAAGATTCATAATCATTTTGTAGTGAATATTATCAAATGTGACTTTCATTACATTCCTTTTTAATCTAGTAATGACAATAATATGACTTTGGTAGACGTCAAATAATCAATTTATTAAAAACTGTATTACAAAATGTTTGAATTTTAGTTATATTATAGTCTCTGGAAAAAAAAGTTTAAAAAGCAGAAAACGGTATTTTTAATAGGGATTTACTCGTATGTTAGAACTATATGTATTTTAAAATTAACATTTTTTGCATCTTTTTTGTTAGCATATGGCGTTTTCATTGACATCATGATGCCATACATACTGAAACATCATTTACAAATGATCAAAATTACTCACATTCTACATACATACTTGAACTGATATTATATCTTCCAAGCTACATATATCGCTGACTATATTGTTGGCTTGAATAGTTTTGTTTCTATAAGTTACAATATGTGACGGATAATTGACAACAATTGATATACTTTTCTCATTATAGCTGCTGTTCGTCGGGTTACTCGTGAAGGTCGGGCCACCAAAATCGAGGATCTCAGTTCGACGTTATTAAAAGATGCCAAGAAGTGTGTTAAACGTGTCCAGACTAAACAGTTGAAATGAATACTGCTCATACCTGACTTCAATTAAACGTTGTACACTGTCCATCACTACTCACTTTCCCTCCTTACTATTAGCCTTTGTCTGTCTGTCTGACTGTCTGTAGGTTTGTCTGCCATCTCAGATATAGTGGATCCCAAAATTGACCAGCCTCGAACAAGGAGTGAACTATTCCTTGCGCCAATCCACCGTGAAAAAATTGTTTTCTAAACCTTTGACACTTGGCCTTGGGAACCAGGGTTACAATAAGGGTAATAATAATAAGGATTGATTCATTATCGAACATAATCCGCAAATAATTTGTCTGAAAACGTTGATAATTGCTTTTCAGAATTTTCTAACATTTAAATCAACACGTAAAATTGAAGACTGTTTTGAAAAATGCGGAGCATTTAACACCAAATGAATTGAACTTTAATTTTTAATTTTTTTAATGATTTTCAAATTTTTACCATCTACATCCCTGGTCCCCCCTACATTTTATATGTTTAGTTTGTTCCTTTTTAAAGTGACTGTTTTGTTGATAAAGTTATTGAATTTATTGTTTTTAATTAATACTATAAACTATTCAGTTTTTATGAACTATTTACAGATGCTAAAAGCTACTGAAAATTATTTTGATAACACAGGCGGAACATAATTTCTCTAAACCCCACTAGTATAATTCTATTGCTTAACAATAATCTATTGTTTGTTTTTGTTTGGCTTTATTTAATTTGAGTGATACAATATATGGCTCTAATATATATATATTGTTTGGCTTTATTTAATTTGAATGATATATATGGTTTTAATATATATATAAACAGCGTTATTTGATGTGTATATATTGTGTATATATTTATAAGTGCGTTATTTATATATAATTGTGTTACCTTTTAAACTTAAAAGCAACCAGGAGGAAATTTATCAAATTTATACAACAGTAATCGATAATTTACTATGACGTCATCACAATGAAAGTGACTTAAAGACACAATTGTAAGACTAAGACAATTTTTATTCATACGATTTTAAGACATCTCTTTGTCTTATAAGCCTGTCTTACAATCAGTATCTTAGTCTTTTAAGACCGTCTTATTAAGACATTGCTTATTTTTATTCATATCAGCTAATAAAATAATAATAATGCATAGCGGAGACATTTAACATATAATCAGAAAAACACTGACGTTTCTCATACCAAATGAACCCATTAAGGGTCGCGAACTCTCGATTAGCACAGCTGCAAGCCAGGAACAGGAGAGTCTATGGGCAGACTCGAACCTGTTCCGAGACAACACCCTCAGCATCCGAAAACCAGCGTCTTAACCACTCGACTAACACAGCTGATAGCCAGGAACGGGAGAGTCCGAGAGCGGGCTCGAACCTGTTCCGAGACAACACCCTCGGCATCCGCAAACCAGCGTCTTAACCACTTGACTAACACAGCTGCTAGCCAGGAACGGGAGAGTCCGAGAGCGGGCTCGAACCTGTTCCGATACAGCAACCTCGGCATCCACAAACCAGCGTCTTAACCACTCGACTAACACAGTTGATAGCCAGGAACGGGAGAGTCCGAGAGCGGGCTCGAACCTGTTCCGATACAGCAACCTTGGCATCCGCAAACCAGCGTCTTAACCCTCGACCATTCCCTGTAATAGATCCATATACTGTCAATATATTTTTTTTAAATACAATTTAAAACGTATTAACTAAAACATTATTGTATTTTTGTCTAATTAACATTATGTGTAAATTATCATTATATATATTTTACATTTATTATTTCGAAGATTAACAAACTAATAGATAATCGAAATGTATTGAACTACACCAATAAAAAAACAAACTAATGAACTATTCCTAACCTTAATTAATTCACGTTGGAAAGACATGAACGGGATATTAATGTATAACATTATTTTATTGTATAATATAAAACAAAAGATTATCACATGTTAATGAAAACCTTAAGAAAAATATGTTCTATGCAATTACTATTGTACGGCTGACCCGATTTATCGAAAAATATTTTAAATCTATTATTTATCCACAGTATTTAAATTAAATTATTTTTTTGTGGTTAATTTTGGAATGCGAAGATGATATATCTCCGCCTAGATGTAAACATAATTTCTAGGCTGTGTGTTCGCCTATATATATTATATATATATATACACATAATATCTAATATAAATTTGAAAATGCTGTTATATTATATTTGTATTAATAATATATAATATTATTATTGTAAGTTATATCTAATGAATAAAATACTACGTTGTTTTTATGAGCTAAATATTTTAGGCGGACATATAACCTAGAAACATTTTTCCGCCTAAATGTCCGCCTAAATTATTTATCACATAAAAACAACATAGTATTTTATTCATTAGGTATAACTTACAATAATAATATATAAAACAGTATTTTCGAATTTATATTAGCTATTATGTACATATATATATAACCTAGAATATTTTTTTCCGACTAGGCGGATACATAGCCTAAAAATTACTTTTCCGTCTAGGCGGAGATACATTATAACATCTTCGTTTGGAAAGCAATTTACTCAAGAAATTGACACATATGTATCCTGCTTTGCCTTTGACGTTGACACACATATACAATTACCATACACTTTAGAAAAATTATAATTACACTTTAATACTTCGCTATGTATATTAAAAATATGATGTGGCTATGTTGGCGACGGTAAACGAATTTCCCAAACCGTCAGAATAAAACCGACGATTCGCGAACCGTCCGGACAGAAAGCGAATAGAACGTATCTCACGGACGGTTCGCGAATAAATACACTAAATTAAATAAAAAATAGAAAATGACTAATTTAATTAAAACAACATTTAAAAATCTTGTGTACATTATTGGTATTACTGCTGTTATTTTATTGTAATTTTACATTATATTATAGCTTTGTTATCGTAATTATTATTTATACTGTCTGCCACATTTTACAGTTTATTGTAATTTCTCGTATTTGAAGTTGTTGGAAAAACCACATCTAAAATATAGTGTTTAAGAAATGTAGAACATTTCCTAAGATTAACGTCGGGACGAAATAATGATAAATTCGTTTATCATCCGGACCATTTGGGAATTAAACATGTCGGAGGCGGATTTAGGGGAGATGTAAGAGATTCTATGAAAACTCAAAATTCAGAAAAATCTAAAGAAAATTCAAATTTTCTAATGAAAACTAATGAACTTTAGTGTTTAATTTTTTTATTCTAAACAAATACTAAAAGAAAAATTAGGGGATTTCGGATATTTGAAACGAAAATAATGATAAATTCGCTTACCGTCGGACCGTTTCCCAATTATAATATGTTTTTTTAAATTGTAAGTCTTTATACATCGATAACATTACAAGAGCTGATGTTACCGTTTCTAATGTTATATATATATATATCTTATGTATTGGCGGATGCTGGATTTATATAAGATAAGAGCGATCGGTTAATTCGATTTTCCTGTAGAGGCTACTCAAAGGCTGCTGATAGGCATCTTAAAAGCATCGATTAAATGTCAGGTGCGCTGTATGTCATTTTATTATATATTCTGAGAATTATTTAATGATGCGATCTTTTTTATTAATTTTTGTTATAATATTTTTAAATTAAAACAATTTTAAACTTAAATTTCTTTTGAATATAGGATGCTTTCCTTATATCTATAAACTAATATATGAAATATGTTTTCAAAATCTAGATTTTGTTTGTATTTGGAATACACCTTGATCATATAGAACTGCTAACGAGGAGAACGTGCTGGGGTAAAAATATTGATATAATTTATTTTCATCAAATCATACTTTTGCTTATAGAGTTGAAATGCTATTGTTTCTATTCTCAAACATAACTCCGTTAATATCTGTTTAAATAGCGTTACATATGCTACTTTATAAATTCTATATAAAGGTCATTAAAATCTGAAGGACTTTTATACATACGTATATCATACGTTATCGAAATCCAAGAATATAATTTGATTCATTTATGGTATGAAATGTATCCCAATAGAATTTATATATTTTTCTCAAATGTTATATTATGAACTGTTACCCAAGTTATGTTTGTTTGTGATAAATAAAAATATATTTATTACTTCCATGATGATTTATTATCTTGTGATGTGTCTTCCTTTATTAATATACTCCTATTTCATGTTAAATATTTGAGTTCACACAACTTTTATATAAAGTTATTTAAATTTAGCATGTCGTTATATAATCAAAATATAAAACGATAGAATATGTACGTGTTGCAATCAATTTATTTATTATATATAAATAATATTGAAGACTAAAGGACCATTCCCCACAAGCGTGATGCGACACGACGTGCCGTAAAAACTTGATTACGTACCTTTCAGTGAGCATATTTATTTATACCGAGAGCGACGCGACGCGCTACATGACGCGACGAAACTGAAGTTAAAATTATTGATCTTTTCTGCGACACCGCAGCCACGCGACGAAATCAATATTTCAATACAAACTAGCATAGCTTAGAAGTATGTAATAAGTATTATTTTAATATAATGGGTAGTGATATATATATATATAATATTACAATATCTTAGAATTTTAATCTTAATATTTCGTCGCATCGCGCTTATTGAGAACTGAAATTAATTTTTCGATGCGCGATGCTCCGTATCGTCTCGTCGCGTCAATCTTGGTGGGTTAAAGTGTGCACCTGAATGGGTGGGTGAGGGCATAACGGGTTTGTGCCCCCTTTTGACAAATAAGTGGCGCTTTCTGAAAATTATTTAAAAGCGTATTTATTCTAGAATTTATATTTTAAAAAAATCAATACTAGAAAAAATGCTGTTTTTAAGTCGTTAAAATTATGTAATAAAAAGTGAAATGTTTCTGACGAAAAATATTTTATTCAAAATATATTATTTCTTTAAATAGATATTTTTTCAATTCTTTCATGTACGTTATAATATAATAAAATAATAAATTACACACAATATTATACACAATTCACAACAAACATTTTGATACATGTATACGAAAATGGTACTTTGAGTAGTATATAAATTTAATATGTAAAAATGCTGAACGATCCTTTAATTAATTATATTATTTGTTTATAAATTATTCGATTATTAGTGTTGATCTTGACTTCAATATTGAAAGTTTCAATAAATGATCTGTCGCTTTTCCGTATTAACAAACAAGGGAACGCTGTTGTTGTTCAGGCGGGATCCCCGTCAGAGGAGCCGAAGCCCCCGCAGATACGAGGCCACCGCCAGGGGGTCCTCCGCCAATACGGCCAAGGGAGGCCTCCCCATCCCGAACACCCGCAGGCCAAGGTGCGCCGGCCACTCTTGGAGCCAATGCTCCAGAGTCTCCTCCTCCTCCTCACAATGTGGACATGTAGGAGGCACCCCCGCGCCCATGTGGGCTCGGTACGCCGCCAACACACGGCAATGTCTACTGATAAGTGTCGCTAAATAGATAATATACAATGTAGGCTATAGTTGCGCAATATGACGAGCTGAAATAATTTAAGTAATATTATAAATTGTCTGTTGTTGACGGATTGCGCAATAAATGAAACAGACTCGGGCCAGTTGCATAACGCTGTTTAAAGTAAAGAAATTAGAAAAATGATACTTTAGTGGATATTGGGTTGCACAAAAGTATAGGTATTTAAATTTAATTTAATTTAATGGATTTAAATCGAGTTGCATAAAGCTTAATTAGTTAAGTAAGCTTTTTTTATTAAAAGAATGAAAATTTATTTAAATATGGCAGTTTTTAAAATATACAAAATATTTTCAATTATAATAGAGTTAAATAAATTTATATATAAAGCTAGCTTGTTTCACACATGTTTTCCTTCCTATATTAAATAGATTACATATTAGCATTAAACACGTGAAAATATTTAGAAATAACAACATAAATTTGCCAAATTATTAAAAACTATAGAATTTAGTTTCGAAAGAAAACAGGTCAACTATTTCACATGGGATGACTACTTCTGTCTGAGTAAGCCCCAAAGGGTCTGTGTACGATATTCTGTAAAACAGCTACAAAATGTTCCCCAGATGCCCGTTTCAAAAATGAAGTTAGTTTATATGAAAATGCGTCTTCTGGAAAGCAGTGCCCTTTTCACAAATGAAGTTAGACTGGATAAACAAATGCTTTCTGTAAAGTTTGTCCATGTTTTTTGTTGTTGTTAACTTTGGTCTTTTACTGGAATCTTTCTTATGAACGTAACTTTATCATCTATACAACTTATAATATATGACTTTATAGTCAATTAGGTGTCAATGTATCGTATTTATTAGTTACCAATAAGGTACCAATATTATACCTTATATATTATTTAGCTCTATTTTATCATTCTTCTCACAACGAACTCATTAATATATATTACTTTCAGAAAATGTATTTTTATCTAGTCTTTCTCCATTTGTGAAAGAGGCGCAGCTGATTGAGTTGGATGGAGGGGTGACCCCCCTAGATCCGTCCCTGATATATTATAGTTTATTAATGTCTTTGCGTTGGAACTTGGAGCATTTGAACTGCTTGACTGGTGGGACTTCACACTGGACTCTACTCTCATGGTGAGGTTGTCTAAGTCTGTCTGCATCCGGGAGAGCTTAGGATTTTCTTCTCCTCCCATCAAAGCCACCACTTTTGACGTAACTGGAGACACAATATGGTGGTGGTGCTGGCCTGGTCCCCATCCAGTGAACTTTACTCGCTTCATGTAGCCGGAATATTTCGTCTATTAAGAAAATATTTAAATATATGTAAGGTATAAATATTAATATCATTATAAATGTTAGCAAATAAAATGAACAATACTTACAGTACTATCATTTTTCCCGTTTGCCAATTTTCTTCTTAGTTCTTCTATGGAACTAATGGAACTATGGACATGGGTTATAAAACTTGCTTCCAAATGGTAGTTTTCGTATTCATTGTAATTGTTTGGCTAAATTACCCGAATAAATTGTCGTAGTTGGGGCTCAATGAATTCTTAGGAATAAAATAATTTCTTCCGTGGTCCAGTTTTTGCTCCGACAGCGCTTATAGCGTCTGTTCGTGAATTCATATTTAAATAAATGTTTAAAAACGGTTAAATTGATTTTGATTTTGGTTCATTGTATAAAAACTATCCCATTGGACTAAACACCTATATTGACGGTAGTCCATAAAATCGTCTGGCTTACATTTCATTGTATGTAAGTTTACATTCTCTATACGTTCCCACTTTGGAGAAATGTTTGTGCCAGAACTAATAAAGGCAATTTATTTTGACCAGGATAAAAACCTTCAATTCTTCGTTAGAAAAGGACTACAGTTGATGGATCTTTAATAAATATTCATGCGCCACATGAATTTGAATATGAAGATGTTGATAGAAGGGTAAATATTGGAATAATGTTAATTTAATTAATAAATTAATCTTAAACAATCTCTTAAAGTTGAAATGGTCGAAGAGACAACGCGGTCATTGAAGAGGCTGCATACATGATAAACAATTTCTAAATGGAAATTTATGTGACATGTTAATATGGTATACTCGTACATTGGTATAAAAAATGTTTTGTTTTTAATTGTATTATAATATAGTTATTATGTTTTTTCTGTTACTAAATAAATACATTTGTTTAAATAGGTAATAATATACTTTTTAAAAATGTATAATTTATTGTGTATTTTACATATTGTTTCAAATTATCCCATATAGCCTATTTAAAAAAAGCAAGAAAACCCCACAGGAAGAAAATTATTTTGATTTGGGGTTACCTAATATTATCCATAATGATCATTATAGATCATATTTAGTAGCCGCAAATCGTTCGTGTCTTATAACTTTTTAGGGTAGCATAGCCGTCGCCAGGATTTTCCAAAGGGGGTCGTTTTATAATAAGGGCACACCCGATAGAAAATGGTGCGCTGAAGATTAGATGCACAATTTTTAGCGGGGCTAGGGTCCATGGGCAGATTAATTTTAATATTTAATTTCATAGAAAGAGCATTTTTCTTTATATATATATAAACACGTTGTATGTACAGATAATGTGTACATAGTGTGAAATTTTTATTATTACCAGAGGAGCAATATTTTCTGAAAGTGGCATTTATAATTTACATTATTACCAGAGGAGCAATATTTTCTGAAAGTGGCATTTATAATTTACATTAT
>JAUZND010061884.1:20622-30846 GCA_034780555.1 Coelogynopora nodosa | reverse complement strand
CGAATAACATCGAATAACATCGAATAACATCGAATAACATCGAATAACATCGAATAACATCGAATAACATCGAATAACATCGAATAATATCGAAAATATTTTACGAGATATACAGTTACCAATCAGAGATATACATGTATGTTATTCCGATTCAGTTATTCCGAACCAGTTATTCCGGTTCGATATTATTCCGACTCGATGTTGTTCCGGATCGATGCTATTCCAGTCAATTCTATAATATTATTCGTATTCGATGTTATTCAGTCAGACTATTTATACATGTATACAAATTATAGTATCTAATAAACAAAGTATATACAGTTATCCATTAAGTTTGTTTGGTTCCCGAAAAATATAATTCAAAAAATAAGTTTAACACATTTAAGTTTGAAGTAATTTTAAGATATCTATTTTTGTTTATTTAGCAATTTTCACAATATAGAAATAATTTTTTTATTAAATAATATTATTTTGATAAATATAAATATAATTGTTAAAGCTATAGTAATATAGTTATATGAACTATATATTTTTTATATGATCTTTATATGATGTTATATGATCTTTATATGATCTTATATGATCTTATATGATAATTTATATGATCTATATATATATATATTAAATAGTCTTCTATAAAATATAGATTTTAGAATCAATTTGATGAAACGTATTTCATGATAATTGCGTTATTTGATTTTAAAATAACATTGAATTACCATATATATAGGTATATACAAAAATATATACCTATATATGGTAATTCAATGTTATTTTATAAATATTGTAAACTATATAAGCATACATTTATATTAATTTATATAACTATTACTGATAACTTCATTCAATTCATTACGCAGAACATTATATATTCTTTAATTTTAAAATAAACAAAATATTTCCAATAATAAACAAATCATTATATTATGCTGATGTAAATAATATTACATAAATACGATGTAAATAATAATTCTTAAATTATATTTTGCGATACATATATATAAGGTAAGAATACCAATATATAATTTTAGCAATAAAAGAAACAGAAACATTCACAAACTGACTCTTTCATTTGTAATCTTTAAGCAGCTATATATATATATAGCACTAAGATTTTAATAAATTATTAAATAAATAAAACAATAATGATAATTATCATAACATCTCACAAAATTATATCAGTATAAGATAATGTGAACTATTGATTATTATCTGTTTAATCTCTTAAAACCAAAATTGTAAGATTTTATTTGATAAAAAATAGAGCGTAATTTCCTTTTAATAAAACCTGTTTAACAATTACAATAACGGTTTCTTATATTTTGAAATAAAACTCTGTTGTTTAAATCAACGAATTACCGGAAATAGATTCATTGCAGCTTATACATGTCTGCCTCTTTTAACAACAGATCACTTTCAATTTGTTACAACACATTATTCATTATTCATTAATTTTAAGACTTAAGAGTGTTCACCCGAACGCCTTTTTGATCATTCCAGCCTTCTCTATGGGGAGTAAGAGTTTAACATACATAGTATGGGGGGGAAACTTTATTCTGTAAATTTATTCAAACTGCGCCTTGAGCCTGCTACTATAACCGCGATGCCATGTGTATTAATTTTCGTTCATGAGCCCTCTATACGACACTATATATACGCAGGATATATATAAATGTATATGTGTACAATATACGCAGTTCGCATTTGATGAAAACACTCGCCACGGTGAGGGGGCACAGAACCCCGAGTCTCTATCTTATTATATACGCAGCTGTTGCCTTGTTATAACTAAGTTATCAAGACGTCGTGTCTAGGGAGGTGTATTTTCCGGCATCAAAGCATCTTGATGGCATCGAAAGCAGTCGCAAAATAAATTAATAATTTAACCCGAGTTTGTAATCGTCTTGTAGGTTTATTCAGTATAGAGAGGGGTCTCCATAGCCGCAAGCGCATAAGAGGATTATCCTCGAAACGATACAAGATCGTCGGGATTCCCAAGAGGTACTTTCACAGGATCGTTTCATCCAGGAAACACATCCTGTATATTAGATGCGATTTTCAGTTCTTACGTATATTAGTTTGCATCTCTCCGAGTTTGCTTTTCGTTTTGAAAATGTCTTTTGATGGACCGTGTGTTTCTCATCACAAAAAACAATTTTTATACTTTTAATTTAGTTTCAGCCTCATATTATATCATTAACTTTAAAAATATGTGTGTACAAAATATTTAGTATGTATAACATAATATTCAAGCCTTAACAAAACATTCACTACAAATTTACTGCAAAATATAACAGTCGTTCAAAGTATAATAATAACAATAATATTATATTAGTTGACTGCTACAGCCAATTAAATTTCATTTCGATATATATACACTAAAAAATATACATTTAACTGGTAAACACAATTTAGCATGACAATCAATGGCCGGAGAATAACTGAAATTTGTAAAATACATACTTTTAAGTATAATTGTAATTTTTTAATTTTCTAATTGTATAAATTTAACATTTGTTTAAATTATATTCGCTCATTCAACTATGACAAGCTGTTGAATTTAAATGGTAAGTAATAGATAACTGACACTTTAACCTTTATTTATTATTTGACTTTTTAAAGAAAATGGCATGATATTTATAGTAGGGCCTATATTGATATGACCTTTCAAGTTCAGTAAATATTATACTACATTGTTATAGATAGTAAAAAGTGAAATCTTTGAAATTGTAACTGTAATTTTAGATGAATCAAATAATATATTTGATAAATTTAATAGGACGGTATCTCTTTTTCGTTTATTTATTCATACCCGTACAATGTGGCTATTTTAGTCATTGAAATCAAAGTGAAAATACTAAATCTACATATTTAGATTTGAGAAAGAGGGTAGGCCTATATGTTTTCTTATGTATGACAAATTCCTATACATTCGTATAATTATCTCTCACATTTTTGAGTATCAATATTGATATTGATTCCTATTTCAATATAAAATATAATCAGTTAAATAAGATCATAACAAAATGGCATCAACTGTTCTGTGGATAATTTAAAAACGATTAAAAAATCAAGAACATTTTTAAAATAATTAAATTTGAATCTTTAAACAGCTAAATTTGTTTCGTCGCATTTAAATTACGAAATATGCTTCAAACCTATTCTGCCTTTTTTCAAGGAAGTATGCAGGGAAAGTTATCAACTATCACCTTACTATATATAATAAATTATATACAAGAACCAGCAACGCCATTTCCCGAGTCAAGTGGACATCATAGATTGAGACTTCATGAGCCCTATATATACACATGCTGCAGCAGTCCTCTTGAGCTCTTGAGGTCCAAATCAAGAGCCAGACTCCCTCTAGGTGCCGGGCCCACTCCCGACGTCAAGATGGAAGAAGGGCAGGTTGATTGTTACTCTGATGCTGGATGCAGATATGCTATATATAGGGCTCCTAATAAATTAGGCCCAATTGAAGTTTTCTGTATAAAGGAATAAAATGAACCATCTTATCTGGAGGTTCAGCAATTAACACCAAAGGTGACCACAAGTATTATGTATAAGATATCAATTAATTGCAAAAGAATTGAGGCAGACATGGATGTTTTCTTCGGGTGTTAAGATTATAAAATGTCAAATTGAATAAGTCGATTGTTACAATATTTATATAAAAATCCATTAAATTATGTATTGATGCGATAATATTGCAAAAATAACACAATTATGCATTCAAATTTTAACAATTATATAAAATATGGGAAAGACTAATTATACTATAACGCAAAATACGATAACTATTGAAAATGCTTTAAATTAATTATTCGATAATTAAAAAATAATATAAATAAGTGTATAGATCTATTATTATAATCGAATTGCAATATGTATTTTTCCGTTACAAATTCGTATATTAAGTTTGTAAAAAAACACAAAGAACAATTATATAAACCGCGAACAATTATTATTTCCGAAAATTGTTATCTTTAATTGACAATACAAAATTTTAATGTTTCACATCTAAAAAAAGTTTTAAATCTGAATTTTTTAACTTTTAATAAAGTATAGTATGGTTCATTTATAAATATATAAATCTTATAATAATATTATCAAATAATTAATTAATTAATTAACAAATAATTAATCAAATAATTTATAACAAAACATTCATATTTTGCATATATTTATTTAATAAACACTCCTTTTGAACAAACCTACTTACCAACTAGCTACAGATACAAACCAACTAGCTACATATACAAAACAACTAGCTACAGCTACAAACCAACTAGCTACAGATACAAACCAACTAGCTACAGATACAAACCAACTAGCTACAGATACAAACCAACTAGCTACAGATACAAACCAATTAGCTACAAATACAAACCAACTAGCTACAGTTACAAACCAACTAGCTACAGATACAAACCAACTAGCTACAGATACAAACCAACTAGCTACAGTTACAAACCAAATAGCTACAGATACAAACCAACTAGCTACAGTTACAAACCAAATAGCTACAGATACAAACCAACTAGCTACAGATACAAACCAACTATAAACCAAATATGTATAGCTATAAACCAACTACAAACCAACTTGTTACATCTACAAACCAAATAAAAAACAAAAATGTACAGCTACAAATCATCTACAAAACAACTATCAATAGTTACACACCAACTATAGCTACAGTTTGTAAGAATTTTTGACATTTTATAAGAATTGGTTATTCTTCTTCTTCTGATTTGTTTATAAATTTGGCTATTCCAAAATTTATATAAATTATATTCTAAATATGTTTAGTCAAGAATAAAGTATTCATTTTTTGAATCTGGACATGCATTAACAGCCAATGAAAATCTGGAATTCAAAATCTTGCAGTAAACAAAATCTGCAACCAATAAATTAAAATATTTAGAACTATTTTTTGTCTTGCTACTTATGTAATAGACACAAACATTTTATGATTTGAAAAAATTTAGATAAAAATATGGCATTTTACGATGTTTAACTGAATAGGTTAAAAAATTTAAATTGTTAACCTGACCTCCAACGGTATCGGATTCATGTGAAATGTCGTTTGTTGTCATATAATATTGTACATATCTAGAGTACCAAGTTTCAGAGTAATTGATTCATGAGAAGTACTTGATCTCAAAAATCGATTATATGACCTGGTCCGGACCATGGCAGATCACGTGACACATTAAAAAATATTTTATAAATGCTGAATCACCGTGAAACATATAGATATACTTATGACTTCTTAAACATACCGATTTCTAATCACTTATAATTATTTGAATAAAAATATATTTGGTGCATCTATTGGTGCATCATTTTTGTGCATCATTTTCATGTTTAGGATTTCAAAGTGTCGGCATAATGACGTCATTAAATGGGCTAAAAACTATGATAAATAACTTTAAAATAATTGCTTTTTAACTTTTACTGCCTGTTTAAGATACAAACAATATTTTTTGCAAATTTAAGATTGTTACATATATTATTCATATTGTTTTCAAAATTGGCGTTATCATAAAATATCGACAATGAAAAAAAAAATAATTGTATACTGATTTTTGTTTGGAGATAAGATTTCGTGGAACAAATTCACCAAAATCGGTTAATGGAAGGAAGATTTCTAGGCGGGATGATACAACCCCCTCCCCAAGGACTATCATAATTTGAAATATTCCGTCTTTATAGGATTCTTTCCAGAAAACCAGGAACATTATTTTTGGATGGCCATTGAGGTGATCTCAAGGTTTGTTTTGAGTATACTAAACAACGATTTCAAAAACATATGACATTAAACAAAATAATTATATTACATCTTTATATATCGGCACTTGAGTGTGAAGTTAAAATCAAGAAAATATAAACTTTCACTTAAAGTAGGTGCTTCCAACAAATAACAATGCTCAAGAGTAATCATTGGAAACCCAACTGCGCAGCTAGGAAGCTGTAATCAGTTTCATTTTGAAATTGCGTCATCGTAGAACACCTTGTATGCTATATATATACTCGCAGGATCATTGATATAGTGCATTCCAATTGTGGGCATACTATATCGAAAGTGAGTTTACTTTCTGGACACCCTCTCGAGATCTGCATCCTTCCCTGGGGAGTTAAAGTTGCCCATCGTCTATACTATTAGAGACTTCATCCAGGCGGTTTCATAGATGTGCTTTGCAAACGCCTGAACGCCTTCCGATCCTTATTTATACAGAAAGCGAATCGTATTATACGTAAGCGATTAATTGCCTGGTCCAGTATATATATAACTCTATAGAGCAGTTTCGTGGGACTGATTCCGTGTCAGTATACAGATAATCTCATACTTTTGAAACTGTTGAAGTCATTTTAAAATTAAATCCTCTCTATATATATTGGAGCGCAAAATTGCTATAATCTTATATGTATATGTATATATATATATATATAGCAAGCACGCCATTTGTATAGCATTTAAATATATATGAGCTAACCAAATTACTGCTTTGGATAAAACACTTCAACATGTTCTCCAATGTACAACTTTGCTATCAACTGTGAATTTCTGATTAATTTGTTTCTATTAGTGATTTTATTAATTATATTTTAACAAAACGTTTTCGACCAAAAACATTAGCTGTAACTTCTGGTGTCTTAAATAAAAATTTAATTTTACCATATACAGTACATACTCATATATAGTACTGATTCAAAAAAATGTTCACTTAATTTTATTGATTAAATCGCTCTAAGCTCTTGATAGTAAGGCCTATATTGTAACCTAATGAATAAATTAAGTATTGGTCGGTGTCTTTCATATTTATATTAACATTTAACGTTGATATACTACTTAAATGACCCATTTTTACCGTACAATTGAGTGAAATATCAAGGTCATTATATCAAGGTCAAACACAGGTATATTATATTATAAAGTACTATTTTTTATTGTGATACAATTGAACAAAAAAAAATGTCCAAACATTTTAATGAAGATAAATCGAATTTATACGTTGATACATATAATGTCATACGCTAAGATATTTAACCTTGGTGTATATCTTTCAGCGCTTACAGGAATGCTATCACTGATAAACATTAGGATGTCATTGATAGATGCTTTTTCATTGGATTTAATCGTGATGGTAGTCGTTTATCTAGTGCAGCAATGTACTCAACATGCAGACTTATGGTGGAGATTATGTTGCAGGTGATTTTTATCGAAAAATCAACAAGTTTGACTGTGGTATCTCGAAACGTGTCGTCCACCCGAAAGATCAGCTGCCCCAATTCCGTGTGATTGTCGATTATGTTGTGTATATAGTCAAATCAACGTCGTGCAGCATTTATTGCCGCTGCATTACCACACATATATACGAAAGCTAAAAGTGGAAAACCTTCCAATTGATTCACATCTGAAAACATCAACTGACAGTGAAGTGTCAGCTTCTTTGACTTTATCGACAGCAGAAGAGAAGTCAACTGCGTATCCATCTTCCAGTTTGCATTGGTCAGCCAGACACGAAGATTCTTGGTGTATATGTATATTGCCACCTCCTGAACTTTAACTTTAAATTAAGACCGTAAATATACAATGTTCAGTGCCATCGAAAATGAATACCACGATGCGGCAAAAGAGTGGAGGATTGAATGTCATATTCAAAAAGATGCACTTCACGTGGGAACGCTCAATAGAAATACTTTTCGAATACTTTTCATTGTGTTTGTAAAGTTTTTATAAAATATGTTCGAGTATTCGAGCACTTCATTGATGTGGTGAAATTCTGCTTCGGTTCCGTTTTTTGATCAAAATTACAAAGATGCAATCCAGAAGATCACAAAAGGCTATCTTGATCTCCAAGTATCATGTCATTGACTTTTGCCTTGGCATAAAATAGCTTTCGGGCCGATTTTCAAAACAGGTCATTGAGACTTCAGAGCATTCAGATTTAATTTTTTTCTCTCTAAAATACAATGTACCAGAGAGTCATCCAGACTATTGAAAAGCACTTCTGCATGATGTAAAGCAATGCAATTCCAAGCATATTTGAAAACTCTTTTGCCATTTAATTAGGCTGTGTATTGTATACGCTTATACCTTTTGGTATATTATTCCGTCATTGTTGCAGTGTTACCTCACAAATGGATGGTTTTCTCAATTCATATGTATACGTTGTACAATGATTACTCTGAACGATTTGCATATATTATCAATCATAAATTCATTTATCAGATAATCATATTTTTTCTATAATGAAAGATTAGGAGGACCATGGATATTATACAAATATTCTATTATATATAACTTTGGTAAAATTATCTAAGCCGTACCTATATATATTAAAGCTATTTATCAAAATTACAATCAAAGACACCCATTAAAATGTTATATTTTATTGTATGACATTAGTATCAACATATAGATCTATATATATATATATATTTATATAGCTATAGCTCAAGAGTTTTTTTTCTGGTCAAAAGTATAAACAACAAAATTGTAAGACACCGACCAATACTTATTTATTCATTATGTTACAATAGTATAAACATCTTAAAGCGATTTAACCAATAAAATTGAGAGGGAATTTTTTCGTATAATTACTATATAATATTATTGCATATGAGTAGTATTGTAAAATTTAATTTTTATAAATAAAAATCGAAGGCACCGACAGAATATTTTAATTTTAGTTTTAAAACAATTTGATAACTAATTTATTTCGACGTTTTAGACCTTTTGACACACCCTTACTTACACGCACATCTTGTTACTGTTCTGTAGGTAATAATCAGGTAGGATGCACACTATATTTATAATATATTACATATACATTCACTATATCTGGAGTTATAGTACGCATTTGTATATATTCCTGGAAATGACGCACGATGAGTATAATGGTGGTTTCCTAGAATTAACAAGTGGTAACTTTACACAGCATTAACATAAATATTTCTCATGACAAAATAAACGTTATTTGTTTAAGCAATATGCGATGAACTGCATAAATGTGGTATCTTTAAAAATAAAATGTTATGTTTAATTAAATATATGTTTTCAAATTCTTTCGAAAAAAGTTAGAATGCATTTTAAAGTAAATATAGTGTATTGTAATTATATTGAGTAAATTTTTTTAAATAGTAAAAATGTATAATTTTTTGCAGCTTGCCTCATCTACATATTTTTAAAAAATACCGTAAACTGACAAGTTGTTAATATTTTATATCTGAGATTGGAGATTAATTATATTTTAACGAAAAAATGCTAGAAAAATATTTAGCAGAAATTGGGTAAAATTTACTTCCATCATTGTGTATAAATTGTATATAGTTGTACAAAGATTACACCCGTTCGAGCTAAATCTTTAGCAAGATAACGGCGTTTTTTCTGTATTTTGAAATATTTTTATTTAAAAAAATCTTCTGACGTTGTGTGCAATTTTTTAAGATTATTTTTTCAACTTATAATTTTGTAACTATTTTAATAATAATTGCGGATATAGACACAAACTTACCATTGGCTAATATTAATGCATATTTCACGAATAGTATTAGTAATGACTAACATTGGATGTTTAAACAATCTTAAAACTCATAAATGGCAGTTGACAGTCTATTTGGGTTTCACAGAAAATGTTTTTTAATTATCATTAATTTTCATTGGATAATTTTTGCCTGGTTTATAAAATTCTTATTTTTAATATACTTATTTAAAATTGGAAGAATCAATTTTAATTAATTAAAAGGAATATCAATCGAACCATTGCAAACCTTTTATTTTTTTGAAAATAATTATTTTTTGTTCTCAAATTAAAAACACTAATCAGATGCTTGCTCATAGACGTTCACATAATTGCAGATACATTGATGATATAGCAAGCCCTGTTCATTTTAAATATATTCATAATATATTCATCATATATTCATCATATATCCATCATATATCCATCATATCATTCATATATTCATCATATATCCATCATATATTCATCATTCATATATTCATCATACAATATATTTATCATATATCATAATATATTCATTATATATTCATCATATATTCATCATATATTCATCTTATATTCATCATATATTCATCATATATTCATCATATATTCATCATATATTCATCATATATTCATCATATGTTCATCATATATTCATCATATATTCATCATATATTCATCATATATTCATCATATATTCATTATTTAT
>JAUZND010061884.1:0-20522 GCA_034780555.1 Coelogynopora nodosa | reverse complement strand
TCATCATATATTCATCATATATTCATCATATATTCATCATATATTCATCATATATTCATCATATATTCATCATATATTCATCATATATCCATCATATATTCATCATATATTCATCAAATATTCATCATATATTCATCATATATTCATCATATATTCATCATATATTCATCATATATTCATCATATATTCATCAAATAATCATCAAATAATCATCATATATTCATCATATATTCATCATATATTCATCACATATTCATCATATATTCATCATATATTCATCATATATTCATCATATATTCATCACATATTCACCATATATTCATTCATCAAGTATTTAAGTTAGTATTTAAATTAGCATTTAAGTTAGTATTTAAGTTAATATTTAAGTTAGTATTTATAAAAATGTTTATTTTCATAGATACTTTTAAATCGAAATGTTTGCAATATAACTGATAATTCTGATAATTATTTAGAATACTTCAGTTTCTTGTAATAGTCTAAATAAGGATCTTTCTTGCTATTTTGTTTCACAAATAATCATTAAAATGTTTTGTGATATATTTATTTTATTCTTGTTTATTGAATGTTTGTTGGTATACAAATACTTTATATAGAATCTGCATTATGTATAATATTTATTTTCCAAATAGTATAATAATTACTTTTTTCATTTTAAAAATCAACTTAATATTATAAGTTTCATATGGTTCTTCTTTTTCTCATTAATTTAGTAAAAGTTTCGTTTTCAGTATTCTGCTATCATTATTATTATCTGAACCAAATTTATTTTTAAGTGCTAAATTATATGCCAACTAACTGTGCAACTGTTATGCTATAATATAACTTTATTTGTATCATTATTATATAGGTAAAAATAAGTCTGTTACATAGTTATTTAAATATAATATATTTAACCAATTTTCTGTTGTGAACAAAATGACAATAATAGTTTTTAAATATAATACACCTCATGCAGAATATAGTTTATCCTTCAGTAACTGGTCATACCGATTGAATCATAATATATATAAGAGCGGCTTCCTTTATCCACTGTTCCCAAAAGTTTTCACTTTCAGTATATTATAAGTCTCATATAATTAGAGGCTGTATCATTAACTTTTATCGCGACGAAAGCGACTCTACTTATCACACCCTTGACGATCCAATTTACAAATCCCTGAAATAATTGGTTCCCCAAAAACGAGTGAAAGTGTGTTACCCCCCATGAAGCGAAATCCCCCAACTGAAGAGGACCTTACCGCAATGATGATGCCTTCCCGATCGCCAAATGTATCATCTGCTTTGATTGCGTCGTCTCCGCGATGTGGATGACAAAACTTCATTCAGTGGGGCTGATATATATTATACACACCGAGCATCACCAACAATAAGCTGATCTGTATTATTATATATTAGACTTTCAGTGAGCCCAGAAATGAGGTTCCGCCCTCTTATAGCACCTCAGGCGGCGCTTCGCCATCTTTTCCACGTCCAGAGCGGACGAGGACGCTTCTTTGTTGCGAAGGAAATTGGATACACTCGGAGACACAAAAAAGAGGACAACAGTCAACTCCCGTATATATGCGGATGGTGTTGATCACCCCAATATACATATATATACTGTATATATAGCGGCTCATGAGTATATATACGCTTTTAATTGTTATATTGGGAAACTGTATATTTGACATAAAGATTACAGGGTATATTGTCATAAACCGTAATACGATGCTCCATGATCATATATACGAAGGACTCATCAGCTTGAAATGAGATACTAAGTTTTCTGTACATTGAATATTATAATATACATAGCGGTCTGAAGTGTTATAAACAATCAGATAAGATACATAATCGACATAATATACTCGTTGTACAAGTGAGGTATAATATTACTATTATATAATATTATGATATGTTCACAATGATCGTGATTAGTTGGGAAACTATAGGGATATATATATAGGGGCGATGTTTAGACTTAGTTGAGTACACAAAGTTAATAAAAGGATATAAAACTAGTAATCTGCTTCTTAAAATTAATTTTAAAACGGTAACAAAAATTGAATTGAACTTTGTTATAGTGTTGAAGTCGTGTGAAATTTTCAATTCGGGTTGATCGATATTTTATGATGTAATAAACATTATATTTATATGACACGAAACATTTAAAAATAAAAATCCAATAAAAGTATGGTTTATTTTTAAAGCTATAATTGAAAAAGGATTTGTTTCAATAAGTCTTATTTTTAATTTTATACAAGATAATTTATTTTAAATTAATCAATTATTTCATTTATCCATCTTATTTAAGTTAATCTTAATTTAATTTAAGTTAATTTAAGTTAAGTTATATTTTTTAATAATTATAATCCAATTTAATTTGTATTAATATATATGTAAAAATCTAAATAAAATTCTTTTATGTGATCATCTGACCAATATATACATAATTCATATGAGTAGTGTGTATAAGTAGTATGAGTAATATGCGTATTTATTCACAATATAAAATATGGAACTGTTATAATCCCTAAAATCATCATAACTATCATATGAAACATTTAGGTTTGCATAAAATAAGATCATATATAATAAGTTTGCAGCTGTATATATATATATAAGCAAATTATACATAGTTCACGAAGAGTTGGGATATATAGGCTATAAATATTATATCTAAACAGGTAAGAAAAATTTCCTTATGATTACTGTTTAATCCAAAGTTGCCGACCGAAATATAATCTTTTTAGATTTTAGGATTTCTACAGAACTAATTATAGAAGACAGTTATTAAGACATATAGTTATTGTGTATGGAGGTATGATGGTTCAAATCCCAGCAGTATATACCGCACCTCTTCTCTTCATCAAAGTTGAATATACCTCAACTTTTTATGAGTTTGTTTAGAATGCTGGGTTTACATTATCCAATCGCGAGAAATATCACGATGTATACGTATTATTATAAGTTTGGTCAACCATGAGTATAAGGACGACAATTTCATTATATTAAATTTATGTAATATGAGCTATGCACAATATCTTTTTGCTTTTAAATGTGTAAGTTGTAGTTAAGTGCAGCATATATATATATATATATATATATAACTGAACGTTTTCCGTTAAAACATTATATTTATATATTACCTGCATATTTCTGTCGCGCCGTGTCTGCAATATTGCAAACCCCCTGTCGTCATCACATTTATGTAATATATATAATATAGAATTAATTACCAGTCTCACAGCGATATCCACTGATATTCTCAGAGCTGTCAACTGTCTGCATTTACTTCACACCTACATAAGACTCCTACTAGATTACCACTTCAGCCCTGTTCACACAGCAATTATTATATATACCAAGCAAGCTATCATGCCTCTCGTCCTGTATTATATATAGTCTCCTCTCCACGCGATCCGAAGCGTCAGCCACAGTGTACTGCATGCACTGGCCGGCTAGCGGTCCTCAACCGCGATCTATTCTGCGGAGGCAAGCGATATCGTCGTCCTGGGAAAGTCCCGGAGGTGCCACTAAATGCTGGACCCAGGAGGGCATCAACTGAAGACATCAACTCCACCATTCTGTATTATATTATAGTGAGCCACCCCAGCCTATATAATGTAGCTATTATGGTCACACGCACAAATATTAGTCTTGGTGAACAAGCAGCCCTCAGCTTTGGAACTTGTTCAGCACGGATGTAAGTACCTCTTGATGATAGGACTCCACTATACTATAGTTCCCCATGGAGTGACTGACGGTTATGGAAGTAGCTGGCTTCATCGTGGTTTGTCATTGTTGACTATATATGGCAAGTGTCATAATTATACTCTACACTTAACATGATTACTATAACTCTTAAGTATGATTAGTGTATGTTAATTTATGAAAGTTAGTCGTGGGAGATACCTGATCTATAGCAGTTTTTAGATTAACCATGTGACCCGAAGAGAATTAGCCCAGCGCCAAATTATTTTCTGTCAGTTATAAAAGTAATCTGTCAATCAAGAAGCTAACAACAATCATTTGTTTGCGAACATGCTTCAAGTGAGGGAGATAAAAGTAGAGACAGCGTTAAATCAAAAATAAAACGCAATTGGCCGCGACGCAACGAATCGCATCTTGTAACAGCTGAGGCGACAGCCAATACGGAAAGCGAACATAACTTGTCAGAATTCTAGCGTTTTCTGACAAATTGACTCTAAAGTAAGCCAACCGCTCTAATCTTCAATCATTTCCAGTCATCATCAGCGCTATTAACACACTTAATCTTCGTCTTCGTCGTCGCGGTCACTCACAATGAATGAGAAGATGGCCCTCAACCTTTCCAACCTCTTGGGGCTCACCGGTTTCCCACCGGGTCCTCTGACACCAGCCTTCCTCCCACCCCCTCCCATGCCAGGCCTCCACTTCGCCCCGGATCAGGTGGCCCGCGTTTGCGAAACTCTTGAGGAGTCGGGCGACGTGGATCGGCTGGGTCGCTTTCTCTGGTCGCTCCCAGCCCACCCCGCCCTCTGGGAGGGCCTTAACCGGCACGAGGCGATCCTCCGAGCGCGGGCAATTGTCGCCTTCCACGCCAGCAACTTTCGCGAGCTCTACCACCTCTTGGAGAAACACCAGTTTGGCAAAGACTCCCACGGAAAGCTGCAGGTGCTCTGGCTGGAGGCCCACTATCAGGAAGCCGAGAAGCTGCGCGGACGTCCCCTCGGGCCAGTGGACAAGTACCGAGTGCGCAAGAAGTTCCCGATGCCGCGCACTATCTGGGACGGGGAGCAGAAGACCCACTGTTTCAAGGAGCGGACCCGGTGGCTTCTGAGAGAGTGGTATCTGCAGGACCCCTACCCCAACCCAACCAAGAAGCGGGAGTTGGCCTCGGCCACGGGTCTGACACCGGTGCAAGTGGGAAACTGGTTCAAGAATCGAAGACAGAGAGACCGAGCTGCTGCCGCCAAAAATAGGTGAGAATGCGTTTTACTATATATATATCCTTAAAATCATGGATTTACTCAGTTGAATAGAAATATTTTATTTTATTTTCGATAAGCATTTATATTTTAGAAATATTATACGATTCAACCCATATACCTCTAAGTTGTTGTATTCGCAACTCCTTATATATAAAATATTATATTATTAAGTATATATGTTATATTTCTATAGTCATCTGTTATATATACATTGTATATATAATGTAGCCATGTCTACATTACATGATTTAAATATATATATATACATATATATATTAATCTCATCTTAACAAGAAAGATATCATCTAAGCCTATTTATAATATTTTTCAACTGCAGTTAATATTTAATGAATGTTGATATTTATATTCACAAAAAGAGGAAACTGAAGCAGATATATTTCGTTATATATAGATGTGTTTAATTCTTACAAAAGTTTCTGCGATTAATTGTTCATATAACAAGATAATATGTTCAATTTAATTTTAAATTATTTAAATTATACACATAAAACAAAATGATTATATGTATATGTGTTTTTAAATATAAGTCGCGTTATTATGAGGTAGACTTAGAATTATATATTTGTTGCATCTGAGTTGATATCTATAAGACTGATTATTAAAAATAATGTCATAAGTTTTTTATATAACATCCAACGTTATTTAACTGAAATTTGTTTGATATTATAACTGGAATTTATATTCATAAAAGGCGGACTTCCAATATGCATATGTTATTGTATATATGCATGGATATATATATATATCATAATATTTATATAAATCGCACTGAATATATATTGTATATATGTATATATATATAGGCCTAGCTATATTGTATACATTATACAATTGGTGAACATTAGTCATTATATATAAATATATACAATAAACAAAGTATGCATTTTTTATTTCAAATTTAATGTTTAAATGTTTCTCAAAATAATAAAATATATTCACATTGTTTTTAAAAATTAATTATATGAAAGGAATGTGATTGTTTTGACTATATTACGCTATTAAACGGCTATTTATAGATAAATAATTTAAATGTATATATATACATATATATATAATTATAATTATGATCGGCTTATTTGAAAGGTTCCATTGTTGTAAATATAATGTATATGCTGCAAAACCAAAATAATTTTTTTATGAGATTGTAATAAAATATCCGAAAAGATAAAATAATAATATAATTATCTATACCGCATCTGAACACACCAATAATTGGCCTATAGTTGCCACTTTGGCGGCCGATTCAACACAACAAAAATGTGCATTGTTTTAGATATGTTTATTTGACGGAGTTTGTATATTGTCTCATATAAAAAAACATAAAATGTGAAGTGATACGCTTAAGCTTTTTCGTCAGATCTAAATAACTAATGGGGGGAGGGAGTGTATATTACACATCTGAAGGGATGTACTTATAATGATTATAAACTGCTCTAAAAAAGCTCAATCAATAAAACGCCGGCACTCCATCGCATAAAGTATTATATATCTCTAAATATTAATTAAAACATGGGGGACTCTTTATAAAACCGTTTAATTTGGCTGTAAAAATCTCTGTTGAAAACTAAATAGAATCTATATATTGGAGATCACGTTCGTTTAATATGTTGAAAAACAATTTTAAAACCGAATGTTCACACTCGTAAAATTATATAACATAATAGCACGCGAGGTGAACAACATTTCTGCTTTGGTTAAATTGTCCCAAAGGGAGTCGTATTTGTTTCGTAGGTAATAATGACACCTCGTATCGATGTTATGATATATGCCATATAATAATTCAACTATATTACATAGCCGCCACGATAAAATTTATAAACTCAAGCGCGTCGACTTCAACACGGAAGAGAATTCTGTGACCAAATCATTCTCTCTAACTTTTGTAATATTATGGAACCAAACTCAAAATATATTATATCTTCTATACAGGTGTTATTATAATGATATAATGATATACAGTATATGATGTTTTGTATAGATTAAAACATCTTCAAGACTTAATACTTATAATTACACCTACAATATATATGTATATATATATATTATGTATACATCAATATATAGGGAATAATATACTATGTTCAATATATATATATATATACATGTTCGTTCAATGTTAATAATAATGAAAATAATGCATCCGCTTATATAAGATGCGTGTTAATGATATACTGCAGAAAATGTTCGATTCATATTTAAATTATATATGTATAATATTATAAGTAGCCTAGTATATATAGATAATTGAACTCGCATATTCTATAAATAATAATCATAAAAAACGCTATACATTTTTGACACAGGAGCATTTCATTAGTATTAATATTATATAAAATCAAATACAAAAACAAGTTATGGATTGTGCATTGTTTTTTGGTGTATAATATATATATAAAAAAGCGTTATTCTAATTGTATATATATATAGGCCAGCTATTTAATTAGTTCATTCAGCATTTTAGCTTATAATATTATTTAAACGTAAATATTATTATATTTGCCGTATCGTATTATAAATTGTATCGTATTATAAATTGTATCGTATTATAAATTGTATCGTATTATAAATCGTATTATAAATGTAATCGTATTATAAATTGAAATGAAGTTATATGCGATGAGAATAATTAAAGTTGCTGTTATATTATATATATATATATATACAAGGAGCCTTGAAATATGTGATTTAAAATGACAATTATAATGTATTCGTTCGTTATGAATGTATAATTCGAATATTATACATCAGTCAAATATAGGATTATACTATGGACTTCAATGGCATGTGAAGCAAAATGGTATAACGACCTTTTTGAGTATTATATCCATCCTTATTTGCTCGAACCTTGACGATTTAAATTTGCGTTATAAAAAAATGTAAAATTACAATAATTTTGATCGATAAATGAACACCAATAATTATTTAATTTAAATTTGAACATATCGCTTCCAAAATAAAACGAGATATATAATATACAGATGTATTTTATTTTAAAAAATTGTTTAAATAATTAAAATTGCTCAATATATATAACTTTCTGTTTGTTTATATTTTCGATACATAATATAGGAACCACTTATCATCGATAAAATATTAGAATATAATGAATTTTGTTTTTTAAATTAGATTCAAACTATATATATAATTATATATATAGCGCATTTGACATCTTTGGATTTAATGCGCTCTATAAATATATAAATTTATTATTATTATTATATAAACAAAAGTTGATTAATCATATCTTATCAATTTATAGAATACTGATATATTTAGAAATGTGTGACCGAGAAAATTATAACGGTATACAAAGACTTATCTCAATTAATGTTAAATTGTTTTTTATCTGTAATTGCACCTTACTAAAATTAAAATTAATTCAACGAATTGGTTTCATTGTTTACAAACACATAATTAAAAATTCTAAAATAGTCCTTGATAAGAAATAGACAACAGTATATTTGAAATGGGTTATATATTGAGAGTTATATGTATTATAGACGATGTATTGACGCATAAACTTAACAACTACACTTGAAATAAACACAGTCCATTAATTTCCTGCAATTGCACTATGGGTGTTAGTTTAAGTCTTTGAGTGCAAAATTGATTTCACTTGATGTGTGTAAACTATACAATTTTATTCTTTGTATAATTGCACCCTCTTTGAGCACTATAATAATGCATTATAATATCACTTAAAATTGTCTACGCCAGCGTGTATCATTACACTATTGTATGAGTGAATGGCTGGTCACTTTTCAACATAAATTTACAACTACTTATGATTCATGGCGCCTTAATATGGAATCCACCATGTAGGTGTCCATTCTCAAGAACCCATTGCATTCCCATGTCGATCATAATAATATGCATATGCCTGTTCTTGCACTGCAGCGTTGCTCACAATATGTGTACATCGCGTGCCATCATGCCACCCCTGCTTCAATGGAACGCTCTTTTATGACATCATGCAGTGTTTATAATAAATAGAAGAAGTACAGTGGGTGGACGTCGTGGCTATAGTATATACCAACCAGTGTCTGACTCTGTTCTCTGCTGAATTCAAACTGCTCCTCCTGGTTTTGTCTTCATATGGAGTATACTTTCATGTATTGTATAAATTCGAAGCGAGACTGCTCAGAGTATAGCAGCATATAATATAAAAGGCCTTTGCGTGACACCAAATATTCTTGAGGAAAACTGAAAGTTGACTTTGATATTCTTTTGTTTTATTTCTCTGCTCTCTTTTGTCCGTTAAAGTGAGGGATACTGTCAATTTGTGAAAGAAGTATTATTGGTCTAATCAATAATTTAAAACGGGTCAAAACTATAATAATGTGCTCCATATCTGTATAGATAACTTCATTTGTTTGAGATATATTATAGCTAATAGATACGTATTACCAGGGCTACGCACGTAATTTCGTATATGTATAACGATATGCATTATATATGAATATTAAGTGATGAAATTAAAATAAAATAAATTTGTAAACATTCATCCTATAGGATGAATATGCGTTAGGATATATAGGATATATAGGATAATATATACGTATATACCGTATATACGTATATTATTTAAAGTTTAATATTCTGTATATTGTATATATAGTTACTTGAGACTCAGCGAAATATACAAAAGTAACAAACTTGTTTTATCACTTTGCAGACTTCACGGCAATTCCGATAACGGTGGAAGCAGCACGGACGGCGGACGAAATCTACATCCGAACAAGGGTGGTCTCTCGCCGGACAACGCCAGCTGGCTAGACGTCGAAAGTGAAGACGACGATATGGATCGATTGGATCGTTCAGGGGACATTGGTGAAGACGAAGACGACATCAACGTTTCCTCCGACGATGAAATGGAGAAGCGCCTGTCCTCGGGAGGCACTCCAGTCAAATCCTTGCCCCCCTTCCATCCGCTGCCCCCGACCTCCGTGATCGCGTCATCGCAAGCGGTGGATCAACTCCTTCGAAATACTGTCGGCAGCATACCCTCCTTCCCTCCCCTCCACAACATCTCACCGTTCAGCTACTGTCACTCTCCCGGCGGGATGATCTTCAAGCCCAACCCACTCTACCCGATGCATTTGCCCGGTTTCCCGCACACGATCCACGATCAGGCCTCTCCCCCGGGACACGCTGTACTGCCCTCAGTGGCGCATCACGTGACTTCCCTGTTTTCAGATCCCGCAGCCCTCGCCATTTCCAGTTCTAAAACGCGGAAGCTCCCGTCCCCGTCGACAATGAGTCTGGCTCTTAGTCTGGCCAATGCTGCAACTGATCTGTCCTGCAGAAAACAACAAGATGCTGCTAGTCACTGATCGGTTCTGGATCGTGGAACTCCCTTATAACTTCATAATATTTCCTCAAATCCATTTATTTTTTGGTTCCGTTAGTGCGGCGGTTCCATGTGCTCTTGAAACTATCGATAGTTTGTTGCATGTCTCCCGAAGTTTCTTTCAGTCTAGTCTTATTTCTTGCATTCCCCAGCTATATATCCATAAAGTAACATTGCACGATGTATTTCTTTCAAGTTTAACAACAACTTTCTCTTTCCTCACACATGAGAATTGTTACATTCATGTTGTAGGTTATATGTTATATATATATATATATATTGACATTCTAACTTTGCATATAATGTTATATATATATGTTATGGTAATTCGACATTTTAATATTATTCTCAATATAATATCGAATAGATATTTATATTAAAGTTTCATATGCCTTGTATACATTGTGATTGATTAGGGCCTATACTTGTGTTTAAACAGTTCTGAAATTTAACTTTTCTTGAAAACGCAATATATATATGCACTTATATGTGTAAACATGCCATTTAAGTTATTGTATAACTATATATATATATAAGAAAATGAACATTAAATGTATATATCGTATTCAAATATGGATTCCAGATACATTTGGCATGTCTTTCAGAACTCTTTTGAGAATCCGAGAAGCAATGCTTGCTTACCTTGTATAGATATAACACATTATTCTGTATTTATAATATATTTATGTAATTTTTCGTTCTCTGTACACGTTTCCTGATCGTAAATAAATTGTTATTTACCTGATTACTTCAAATATGAGTTGTTATTTTTATATAGTATATTTAAAAGCTAAGCTTTGGAATTATTACAGAAAGCCATTCCCAATCATGGTTATATGTAATTCTTGTAAAAAAATTCAAATATGTTAGTTAAATTGTATATATAAATACAAGTAAATATATATATATTATATTAAATTATATCATATAATTATTCTTTTGGAATGAATCAATTTATATTTGTTTTAAACCGTATAGGTATATAAAATAAATGAATATATAAAAATTCCATTTTTTTAAATAAGATTTTTGCATTGGTATTATTATTTTTAAATACCCTTTTAAATCTTGAGAAAGCACAACATCATCAATTGAAATAAAAATAAAATATTTCAGATATATAGCCCTAATACTCATACTCCCTGGACCGATGCGAAGAATATAAGATATAGGACCGAAGAAGACTGTCAAGTTGTATATTATAGTCTTCTTGTATATAATCAATATATTTTATTTGAGTACAAATTGTCAAAATCTAACAAACGTATCTAACATATGAGAAATGTATACATAATAGATATGTATAGATAAATATAACATGATAGGCAGAACATATTTATAATATATATTAAATAACCAAACAAACAATTAATTGGTGTTATTTCTTTATGATGATTTTAATCAATTTTTATCTGAAATTTTGGCGCTCTTATATAATAATTAAATAATTGTTGAATAAACCATAATTGTTTTAGTCACGTTTGTGATGCTTGTTTACACCATTTTGCTTCACATGCATAATTATTCACATTGATTCCTATTATTTAAATTATCACTCTGTCAGATATATTTAACAAAAGATTTAGATTTTGACGATAGTTTGAAGAAGCGAAACCTGATCGATTCCGTCCCTCCGTTGTTTCAAACACCTTTTGTCCAAAAGGATTAACCGATATGAGGTATTACGATTTTCTTGTCCATATCTTGTCCATCTGGCCCTCCGTTTGGGGTAGGAATGGAATGCTTAGCCGCTGCGTTGACGTCATCGATAATGACACACGATGGGCATCCATTGTCACTTTTCAAGGTGTTATTTCTGACAGCTGAATCGATTGACTTCTTATATACAAGGGGAGTATCTGTGTAATAACGGTGCTAGAGACGCGGGCGGGCGGAGCAAGGAGATATTCCAGGTCCAGCGCGCCGTATATGTCCGATGGATCAAGGACTGGAAGGACCGTGCGGCTTAATACGATTATAATATATAATATATGGTATAATTGAGGCCATCTTCGGTGCTGGAACAAAGCGAATTGAGCCTGTCCCCTCGGGCAGGAAAACTGCTGTGCCATGATCTCCCCTGTCCCCTGATGTTTCATGAATGCGGCCACTGTTCGACTAATTAGCGGACAAATCTTCGTCCGGCTGTCTATATTATATATTGTATATGCCGACACAAATTATTTTCTCTTGGGAAGCAGATTTATAAATGGTTTCTAAAGTTAACTTCATATATAGCCAGAGCACGTAAATATATCCATGGTATATCAGTATATATATTATTTACTTTTGTTGTTCTCAAAAATAAAAATAAAACCATTTAAATTTATAGTGCATGGATATTTTGTACTTCAAAAACATTTTAATTCTCAAACTCCATACGCAAGGGGTGGAGAGGGGAAACAAAGTATACAACTATTTGGCTATAATTCAAAATCTGTTATTCTGTTTAATCCGAAATCAATAAACATTGAACAAATGGAGGTTTCCAAGATTCGAAAATAATTTCTAAAATATGGTGGTTTAATGTGTGGTTTATTGTCAATTAATGTCAATGATGTGAGCATTTGTTCAAAGTCTCTAATTTTAAATCTTTTAATTTTTTATCTTTTGATGATTTTAAATAGCAAAAATATGGCACCTAAAAAACTAATTTTGTTTGTTTGAAACAGTTAATATAATATTATACTTATATACATTTTATTATTTAACTTTTGACAATGCAATATCTTTTCAATTTTTTTATTTTTTAATTAATTTTGATTGATCAAATTGGCGCTATTTTGATTAAAGTTACATTTATTACATGACATATATGCCCTGTAACCTTACTATATATATATAGAATAGAAACATGTTTTTAAAGTTTGAGGATTCAATAAAACAATTTGGACATTTTTATTAAAAAATATTAAACAACTGTTATTAATAGGTGAAAAAATTAGTCAAGAAGATCATTTTTTGTTCAACAATGATGTCACAAAACTTTAACCAATAAAGAGAAGTTAAGAAAATTACACGAAATTAATTAACATTGAATATTATTTGCACTCAAGTTACATGTCATTTGACAATATGATTCGAACTTTCTTTTGAAATATAGTCAAAAAATATTTTTAAAAGTGGGACAAAAGGTTTTCATTAAATTAAAGGTTGAATTATGACGTCACCATCACGTGTAATGTTCTGTAATTCTTATAATCGCTATATATTCATATCTGGTCTTGTCGTTAACATTTTGTTATATACTACATTATATATATCGATAGTAAAAGAAAATGTGTATCATTTGTAACACTATATATATAATAACAACCCTTGCCCACTTCTATTATTATAAAATGTTAACTTATACAGTGAATAACATGTTTGAATGTTACGATAATCCGCACACATATACTATATATATATATATACATATAATACACAGTAATTCGAAACCCAGCACAATAACATTAATTTAATTTTGAATTAATATTTTACATTTTACAAGAAAACTGTGTTAAATATATATGTTAATATATATAATTAATCAGATAAGTTATACTTAAATATTTTCGAGTAAAAATACGGAAGTCAACAAAATTAGAGTTGACATATTTAACACATATAACATGTAACAAAGATGGCTGCCGATTCAGGATATATTTATGCTGAGTAAATTGCAGTGAGCATAATATTTATGCCTTATATAAATGTATCTAATATAATATAATAATAAAAGGCCTTGTAAACATACGCATATTAAACTGAATAATTAAGACATTTACGTAGGTGTAATATAACTATATACAGATATATGGTCAGACAGAAGTCACACTAAATATTATCTGTATAGTCATGAGTATACTGTATATATGATAAGTTGTGATGAGTTCATGTTGCCTGCTCATGTACCATCATATTATATTATATCTCAGATATAGTTTGAACTTCATTGCTGCTCCAGTTTCCGGTGTTTATAAATACGGATACGTCCATCCTCATGGACACAATGAAAGCCAGGGAGCCGCCATCTTGACTATATATACCTATACATATGAATGCGAGACGCGTGCTCGGACAAACATTGAGATATTATTACCTGAGTATACATTATATTATATAGCTAGGTCTATAAGACGTCTGCATCTGGGTTGAGTTACATAAGGTCCGCCAAAATGTTGTTGATATATATTTGGCAGCCAGTAATAAAACTGGAACTGTGTACTCTTACATATTGTTATTAAATTTTCTTAGAATTCCATAATATAATAATAATAACAGTGTCATAGACATTGACATATAGGCGTACAGCATACGCAGTATGCATTATAATATATTATAGAATACCACTTGGGCAAGTTCTCAGATAGTCAATGCATTTGTGAAATAACAAAAATCTGCAAAAAGTAATGTACAATTAATCAACAATATACAATAAATCAACAATGTACAATAAATCAACAATATACGATAAATCAACAATGTACGATAAATGAACAATGTACGATAAATCAACAATGTACAATAAATCAACAATGTACGATAAATCAACAATGTACTATAAATCAACAATGTACAATAAATCAACAATGTACGATAAATCAATAATGTACAATAAATCAACAATGTACTATAAATCAACAATGTACAATAAACCAACAATGTACAATAAATCAACAATGTACAATAAATCAACAATGTACGATAAATCAACAATGTACAATAAATCTACAATGTACAATAAATCAACAATGTAAAATAAATCAACAATATACGATAAATGAATAATGTACAATAAATCAACAATGTACAATAAATCAACAATGTACGATAAATCAACAATGTACTATAAATCAACAATGTACTATAAATCAACAATGTACAATAAATCAACAATGTACAATAAATCAACAATGTACGATAAATCAACAATGTACAATAAATCAACAATGTACGATAAATCAGCAATGTACAATAAATCGAACCACTCTCTAATTATCAGAAGAGCACAACTTATGCGGCTCATCAAATTATAGAGACAATTTCGCATATTTTAATCAATATCTATAATGTGTAATCAATATCTATGTATATTGTGTAGTCAATATCTATATTGTGTAATTATATCTATATTGTGTAATCAATATTAACATATAAAATATAAACATATAAAAATATTTTAAAAAATTAAAAAATATAAAAATATATTATATTCAATATTTCTGTACTGCAATTGTTGATTTAAAGTGTTTACCAATTTAATATACTAACGTACCGTTTAAATAAATATCATTATGATAAAACAACATTATATATTTACTATATTAAGCTATAGGCATTTATTACTTTTAAATTTTGTTGATGTTGTTTTAGATTGGCAAGCGCATGACTTATTTTGGATAAACTGTAAACTTTCAAAATCGAGTGGAAGATCAATACATTTTTAATTTAGTAAACAAAATTAGTTTGGTAAATTTATTTGCAAGTTATCTGTACAAGGTATATTTTTATGCTTTTCCAGTGTTTTAATTGGTAAACTCTTCATTGTTTACATACACAATGTAATTGGCTGTGTTCATAGGAAGTTGGCCAAATATACCCTCGACAAATCTCTCAAATAAGGTATACCTATAGCTACTTATGATTGAGCAATTCGTCACAAATATTGATTCGGAAATACATATGTAATATATGATTTAAGACATCAAATTAATTCAGGGTTTTGGTAATCTGAATGTTTCAGAGAGTTACTATCAGTTATTGTCAGTATTTATGATATCAAATCGCAAATCACATTTCTATGTTATATTACTATAATACTTTTACCAAATTATAAATATTATTTAATTCAACTCATATATAGAGCAATTTAAATTCTTAATGATTTAAAATTTGATTGCCGGTTGCATTAAAAATTTACGTCAATTTTTTAAAATTCATTTAAGTCATTTTGAGAATCATTAAAAATATTATATTATTCTTATTTTAATTATTTTTAATATTTTAAATATTTTAATTATTTAATTAATATTCTTATTTTATAAGATATAATATAGTTATTAAATATGAGATAATTTTCTTCAAAATTGTATAACATAATAAATATTTGCCCAATCAAAGTGAAATTTGTCTCAAATAAGATAATTAAGATGCATAGTTTTATATATACATTAAAAAAACAATTCTGATCGGTCATATTTAAATGATCAACATAAATGATGTTCTCCTGTGCTGACATCATTACAATTAATGAATTTATATTTTCCCCATAAAACAATCAAAATTAATAAACATCGTTCTTTTTGGAGGGGTATCCAAATTTGTATTAGTTTTTTAATATATTTTTTTATAATTATATAAAATAAGTTTTTTTGTAAAAAGAATTTAACAATACTCCAAAATCAATAAATACGTCGTGTTATAACGTACAAAACTTATTTTTATTGTTCATCCTTTTTTTATTTCTAAAATTTTGATCACACAATCCAAAGCACATGTGAATTCATTTCGTTTTTAGGGATTTATTATATATTTTTTAGAAAATACTCTATGGAAGCTATTTCCGCCAAAGTCTATACACTGAGAAATAAGGATATAAACGTTACCACACAACTCAAAAAATTTCACTTGAGTTCGATTGAATGTTACCCCTCTTATAGCTTTGTCACTGAGTTATGCAATCTGTATAATCTAAAGTAAAAATATAGTAAATATACGACATCTACTTAAAAATTAGTCTTTAACTATAATTATTATGAATTACATTTTCTGATACATAAAGAAATATTTTAAATACACAAATTTTTATTTCATTTTATTTACTCTCTCGACTATTGATTGCGGTATGAATGATATATATATATACATGTACACTGAAGAATGTTACCCCTCGTATATATAGCTTTGTCGCTGGTTATAAATATATTTGTCTGGTCAAAGATGTCAGCTTGATGACATGTCGTATAAAGATTGACAGGGAGCCTGAAACAGAGGAATAGATCCGGCTCACATCTGAACAATTCTGACACCCGTTTTGAGAAATATAATTCCCCCAAGTTGACGTATCGTATTAACATGTCGAAGTTTTGATGACATTGGTTGGTAATGAAGGACCCATTAAGTGTCATTAATATCTTGCCGGGCTAATATACGTTATCATATCATAAAATCGAATATATATATATATATACATATATGCCAAGAGTGATCATAATGACTTCATGCATATATATATACACTTGATTGAAAATCATTTGCTTCAGAAAGTATACATTGTATAATATATAGTCATTATTTATGCATAGGCTACACGCGGTGTGACCTTCAGAATGCCTTGATAATAGATATGGTAGAATAAACCATCATATATTTTAGATAGAGCTTGAATTTCAAGGAAATATTAAGTTTAAAGTGTATAATTGCTAAAATTGTAAAGTCCATAAAATGTAAAATATCGATTTTTAACTCAGATACTCCAGATCATTCTATTAAATACCCTAAAAATGTGTTACTTTTCCACACCATTTATTGAAAGTTTTCATTAAAAAAATATTTTTCTCATTTTTGTTGAATTAGTGCAAAATGTTGACTATATAAAGTAAAAGGGGGCTAGTCGTGTTTTGTCAAACTTTGTCACTGCTCTTTTTCAAAGCACATGTATGCATCTGTTTATCTAAATAGGACATTTTAACTGCAGGATGTTAACTACTATATATACATATAATGTGCCACACGTACACATTAAACAAGATGTTTGTTATTGTTCTTATGCACCGGAAATCCTTGCTGATGGTTATCACAACTAGTTATTTTACTTGTCGCCAGTTCGCCACCTTCTTATCGGCTCCAGGACCTCAAAAGTATTAAGCCTCATCTCGATTAATGTCAGTGATATACAATACATCATGTGAGTACTTCGATGCGCTTCCGTGAGTCTCGGCAGATTATCTTCTTTTTTTGAGATGGGGGGTCTTGTGAAACGAACATCCGCTCCTGCCCGAATGTTTTGTTGCTGCGCAGAGTCTGGAAAACACCTCATGTTCTCACCTTCATGTGTGTTTATAGTATTGATTGTATATAATTGCAGACATCAAGCTCATCTTCTGAGATACTCATTTCACATTTCACATGTCTGCACAATGTATTATGTAACTCACATATATTGTAAGATTTATAGAAAAATGCACTTATACCTTTTGTGGTAATGTGATTCCATAGATATTTCTAGGAATGGTATGTAGCTGATACTGACACATCTTATACTATACTGACAGTTTCAAAAATGTACACATATATTCAGTAATAAAAATAATAAAAACTTTTGTTTAAAAAAATAAACATAAAGAGAATACACAATTTATTTTATACTAAATGCATCATATTTAAAACAAATTTTTATAAAATGTATAATACCAATGAAGAACAGTAAAGCTGCTGCATTTGACCAAATCCCCGCGCTGAACTGCATGAACATCACTATGAGCAAGACTATTGATTCCCCGATGCTAAGAGGAGGAACACATTGCAAAAGATTTGAAACGAGGTGCGATAATCAAGCTGCGTCAAAGAAGGGAAGCACCCCCCCTGACTGAATTCCCCGAAACGTCTTCTGTGTTGTATACTTCTATAATATAAGACGACATATGTTCAAGAGGTAGATGTTTCAAGAACAGTCTAGATTCGAAAAGTGCAGAACTTTCATGTTATAGCAGCAATCGTTGTCTGTCAACTTCATCAACTTCAAGAAGACATTCGATGGTGTCCATACACAGAGACTCGCCATGGAATATCGCACAGTTATATGACATTTCTGGGAGATACATCTACTTACTTAAGAACATTCTCCGAACTTGGAACGTGTGAGCACATCGGACATTGTCATGTAATTGATTATTACACAATAGTGCGCTATCGTCCTATAACTGTATATAACTGGAAATAAAGTGCAAAGATCTCGCCCACTTATTGACAGAAAAGACAAACGGCCTGCAGGAATTGACGACCACCTTCGAGGAAAATGACGGAAAGTCAACCTGAGAAACAGTACCAAGAAAAACAAGATCATATTTAAGGTTGACGACGTTAACACGTGTATACTTGACAGTGTGAATTATCATTGAACATAAAACACGTTGATTACGCAAGACAAATTACATTTTTACTAAGTTACCGATTTACCGTTAATATTGTATGCATAATAAATACAGATTAGGACTGAAATATTTAAATATCTATATAAAACATATATTTGAATTAAATTATAATTATATATAATATATAATATAATATTATATAATATTAATATAATTTATAGTTTTCATTTTTATGGTAATTTTTTTTAATTATTTTATTTTTGAGTCTGTACTTTTTCAGTGATTTGTATATCATATAAATTATTATTGAACCTTCCACGGACCTCTTTGGGAGGAGGGAGCGGGGAGATGTACACTCCCCTTCCGAGCACATATCAAAAAACTTTTCAAAAACTATGTAACCGACCAATATGTATTTTGGAGTCAGTGAACAAAATTTTATTTCATTTAATTTTGACGTAAAAAATTGACATGATACACAATTCGTCACGTGACCACCTTTTCAAAATTTAGTTTTAAAAAAAATTGAAATCTGATTTTTAAAAGAGACTTAATTTTTAATTTTTATGAATTTTTAAATTATTGATACGCAATATGTTTGAAATTTATTTGTGTAAAAAAAACGAAATTATTGATTTTTTTTGGGTTGGAAATGGTTGAACAGCCATTGAAAATTTAAATTTGCCCTAAAATGAATAATTATTTAGGCAAATTATGTATTGCTCCGTGTGTAATAAACCCACCAAATGTGAGCATTGAAAAATATCTAGAAAAAAGTTTAACGGTTTATGTTGCTCGGATCTGTATACAAAAAGGTTTTGTTTTAAATTTGAAATTGTTGTCCTGATCTGCAACATGGATGATCTGCAACATGGGTTGTCCTGATCTGCAACATGGGTTGTCCTGATCTGCAGCATGGGTTGTCCTGATCTGCAGCATGGGTTGTCCTGATCTGCAACATGGGTTGTCCTGATCTGCAACATGGATGATCTGCAACATGGGTTGTCCTGATCTGCAACATGGATGATCTGCAACATGGGTTGTCCTGATCTGCAGCATGGGTTGTCCTGATCTGCAGCATGGGTTGTCCTGATCTGCAAC
>JAUZND010061873.1:0-18087 GCA_034780555.1 Coelogynopora nodosa | reverse complement strand
GACTACAATTCTGATATCACTGAATACAACTGATAGACTACAATTCTGATATCACTGAATACAACTGATAGACTACATTTCTGATATCACTGAATACAAAAATATATTCAACTTTGTTAGTACCATTTTATCTATACAGTCGATAAATTAAAATTGATATAATATTATATAATGGTATTGTTCTAAATGTATGTCTTTTACAAATTTTAGAATAATTTTTATATCTCCTATTGGAATGAATATTAATCACGTTATGTTTATTTGAAGTATTTCAGACATTAATTTGTTTATGTTATTGCTCTCGGATATATTATGTCAAATATAAATAGAATTCTATGTTTTACATTAGAAGGACTCTCTGTCTACATTAACATTTACTATGCTTAACGAAGTGATAATAATATCAATTTTCTTTTAAACTGTGGCAATGCTTCACATTTTTCTAAAATTATTTTTAATATTTCGTTCAGCATCCCCTGCATTGTCTTCCTACTCTGAGCGGCTCTTCACACTGAGCGGCTTTTGCCTCAGTTAATACTCTGACTAATGCACTCTCTTTATCAGTTCGTCGTTTATATGGACTAATTGTATATAAGCGTTTTATAGTATCGACGTTAATTTTATATCCATTTTATGATCTGTTTAAAAATTCTCTCTGTTATCACCAGAGTATTTATTTAAAAAAAGGTACCTTCTGTATTCATTGTCTTATTTAGCCCAAATAACAGAGGCTTACATTTCAGGTTATGGTCTTAGTTAGTTGAATGCGGCTTATGATGCAAAAATCGATGTCGTATGTCGTGATGTTAAGTACAGCTCTTACCATTATTTTTCTCTCCTTTTCTGTGTCTCTCCTTCCTTTTCTGTCTTTTTTTTGGGGTTCTGACAGTATTTAGACATTTTTTATATAAATTGAATTTACTGATGGTGAACTTTTGATATAAATTGAATTTATTGGTGGCGAACTTTTGATATAAATTAAATCTATAGTGGTGGTACTGTGAATTATACAGATTCATACGAGTGTCTGAAATAAGATATAAAACTGTATTTATACGTTCATCAGTAATATGTACATATTATTATATATTATTAGTCTGCTATAAGTATGCGTTTATGTTTTCAAACAATTTGTGATCCATCATAATGTATAGTTAATTAATCTATTAAAGATATTTTTAAATTAAGTTTTTGTTAATAAAATCAAATATCTTAAGTTAACTAACCATCAAGGGATTTTATTTAAACAAGACAATTTTCAAGAAAATTCTGGTAATTCCGATAATTTTGATCAATTTTCAAGATCATAGAAGATATTTCCCCGATTATTATTCAGCTTTGGAATTTGACTCTCTCACCACCTCACTAAGTGGCATTTAATATAATTCCGTAAAGTTTACATCCAATACATTCTTTCGTTTCTTTAAATAGGTTTTTCCTTTTATTTTTAATATATATATACAATGATGCTCGACATTGATATACATTAATAGTTTAAACTGTATCTACTAAAAAATACTTCAACATATATTTAATAGTAGAGGATAGGCAGTATACTATTATTTCATTAGACATTATTAATAACTATCTTTATTCTAACCTCTTTTTTAGATATGACATCTTGTTATTGTTGTCTACTCAAATTTATTTCCCAATAGAAACAATTTTAATATCTATACTTTAAAAAGGCTAATATTACTCAATAACATATTGCGAAAACTCAGTTTCTTATTGACGGGTATTAGTTTTAATACGAGTATTTAATCTTCGAATTAAGCGCTTAACTTTTGACACTTTTACACATATGTTTGGCGTCATTTTTTATTAAGGCATTTTACTTTTTGCACAGAAATGTTACTTCAAACTTTGAGTAGAATGTGGACAATGTATTTAGCCTTTGACGTGACTATTTATCTTTTGATACACGCCATTAACCACTGACTGGATTTTTTTAATTTTTACAACGAACCTTTATTTAATTTCTGATACAAAATTATTGATAGCATTTCAATTTAACACAACCGTTATACTTTTTACAGTTAATCCCATTTTTGTTATCAACTTTCCGCTTTACTCTTACAACTGAAATGATTGCACTGACTGTAGAGTGTTGTTAAAAGGTTGTTGGGTGATTATCTTACTTTTTTTTAAGTTTTATAGTTGTAATAAATTGTTTTGTGATGCATGCTGAAAGCTAGACTCATTCAAAAACTCATTAGTTGATCCTATTTGCGAATATAAGAATGCCTATGAATTTTTGTTAAAATTAATTCATAGGGTAGTATTTCTCAGGTTTATTTTTTAGTATTGTGCGTCTTCTGTATTTTTATAAGGTAATTTAAAAAGTATTGTTTTTATTTGCTGTCATCCACTGTATGTTCATTGCAACTGTTTTGTCAAACTGTACCACTGTTTTTACTGTAGTAAAGTTAACTTACTCATTTTATTTTGATAGAAAATATATGATTTACATATTATGTAGGGAGGCTAAATTGATATAAAATCGCGGAAGTCTATTAGACGTATAAACAAACTCAGAGTACGCTCGCCTCGGAGATTCCACTATTGTTTTTTCTCAGCATTTATAACCATGTATTAAAGCTGGATTCTTTGCCAACTGTTGCCGACCAGTCAGTCTAGAAGGAGTTTGTTTATTGAAAACCCAATTAATAGGGGGGCAGGAAGACGATCCCTCTAGCCCAGGCGATCCGTCCCAGTTTGTGTTCACAGTCAACAACTTGGGTGGATGGATGGGTGGAAGTAGGTTGAGGCGTTCCTCCTAGTTGCATCAGTGCTGCTCTTGTGTGTGATCATAATATCTTGAACTGGCCTTCATTACCTCCTCTGTAAGACTGTTGAAAAATATTTGGAGGCGTGCATCTGATATATTCCGGCTAAAATATTAAATGTCATCCCTATAGTTATAAACAGACTAACTTTGGGGGGGGGGTGGGGGATCTTAAATTCCTACAGACTTAGAGAAAATGTTTATTTAACTCATACTTCATATTTGATGGCAGTTCCTATGGCTACCATTCAGAGTTGCTGATAACGTCAGAACTGCTAGGCTTTGTTGCCAATTAATAATAATCTAAAGATATGAACAAATATAAAATAAATTATAGCAAGTAAACAGGATTTCAATTCATGCATGTATCATATATGTGTAATAACAGTATAGACGATACGATGTACAAGTATGAAACAGGATAAGGGACATGCTCCCCTCCCCCCTTAAATCTTGAAAGGAAGAAAGAAAAAGAGGGGAGGGGGGTATAAGTTCAGATATGATATATTGTAGACTCAATACACGAGTGTAGGAATTGTTGTTGACAGTGTAGATATACGGTGTTCTCTATATTGTGAAAATAAAATGCAATTATGACATTGTATGAACTAGTTTAGGAGAGTTATTAACTAAATTAAACAACATTTTGTTGATTTAAAATAATAACTCGTTGAAAGAAGCATCCCGGGAATGGAGTAAATGGCCGTTCAGTCAGCTTCCCAAAAGCTAAAGGAGAGGTAGAAGGTCAATAAGAAATGGCCGTTCAGTTAGTTTCCCAGGAGGAGAGGTAATAGATCGATAGGTAATGGCCGTTCAGTCAGTTTCCCAGGAGGAGAGGTAATAGATCGATAGGTAATGGCCGTTCAGTCAGTTTCCCAGGAGGAGAGGTAGAAGGTCGGGGATTTAAATTAATTCGCTTATCACGAGACATTGTTTACATATTGTTAAACACGATTCTTATTCCACACTTTTTAGTTACATTTTATTTTTTCAATATATAATTGGCAGTTATACCTATAATTAATTTTTTCACATGTATACTTACATGTATATTTCGATTAATTCTTGTCGTACATTGTTGCATTTTAACTTTTTATCTTTCTCCTGTTTCTTTTTATTATCTTGTCAAATTTTTCAACAGCTTTATACATTGAGTTAATTTGATCTGTTAATCGGATATTTATAGTGAGAAGATAAATATCTCGCAAATAATATAATCAATATCTATGACTCGGCAGACAGAAAATTGTAGATGAAGCTGTAACTTCAGTAAGTTATAATTTTAGAACTTTCCTTTATTTGTTTTTAATTTGTGTTTAATTTAATGCCTCGCTTACCGATGAAAATAAGGAAGATGTAATATAATTATATAAAAGCACACTTTGTGAAACAAGCGATTTCTGAAACTAAATTAATTATTTATTTTTCTACATTATCGAGTTGTGTTTCTTTTTGTTTAACTGTAAGTTTTTAAACATTTGACATTATATATTATATTCGTAACATGGTATTAGATTATATTCAAATCAATGTAAAATGTATGTTTCGAATACGGTTACTCTTTAATAAATTATTCAGCCAAAAGTTACTTATTTTTATTCAATATTAATATTGTAGTATATCAAATATATTTATATAATATAATAAATCAACTCAATTGATATTGAGATTTGTGAGAAAGCATGCCGATCACTATGCAACAGATTGAGACTAGGTGGACAATTTAAACAGATTTCTTTTATAAACTTTTACTGAATAAACCTGCGAATAATTTCAAACGAATATTCACTAATGAAAGAATAATGTGTTTCAGGGGAGGATCTAGGAATTTTGAACGGGGGCTAGTTCAACATGTTTAAAAGGGCACTTAAACATATATATATATTTATAATCGTAAGAGCACTTTTTTTGTTATACCCATTTAGGGGGGGGGGGGGGGGGGGGTTCAAACCCCCCCCCCTAAATCCGCCATTGTGTTTATATGAATATTAAATTTGTTTGTTTTTTCACAATGATAAATTAAAATGTTGCGTTACTTTATGACCACCCGGTATATCTATAAGATTGTGAAATAATTAATGTTTACATAGTATGTTTCAGTTTGTGTTAATTATTTTTAAAACGATATTTGTCAGTATCTATTTCACCATTCTTCCTTTTAAATTATTTTGTATAGTTAAATTTATATTACTTAATTTTCTCTCTCACAAACACATACATCTCTCTCTCTCTCTCTCCCGTTCTTTATTTCTTTATTAAGAGTTGAATGATATGAGAATAGAATCACACCTTCCCAACACGCATCTTTTATGTTGTCATTTGGTTTGTGGAAAGTGATGTTTTTATAATTATTTCGTACATAAATCCCCATTGAGGATAGATACAGTAAAGTTATCGTGCAGCCGGATGGATTTATAGCTTTTAAGAGCAGCTTCCATTGTCGAACTAATAAAATGCCTAAAGTTTTATAGTCAACAACTGCTCTTACTACTTTTTAGTTTTTTTGATAATAATTATACGTAATATGTTTAATTGTTTTGATTATGTAGTTTTTACTTTTACTCAAATGTAAAAGTTGTTTAATGAAATTGAATACATACTTGTAAAGCTTTTAAAAGTACATAAGTTCACCATAAAATTTGAAAATGTATATATATTTTTTATTCTTAAGGCCTACTATACTTTAATTATAGTTTAATTTAATAAACCGATGTGTTGTAATAAATTGCATGAAAAGTGTACATGAAATTAAGTTTGAAATGCCGTGGATTTAGAATATAAATTTTATTCTACATAAATGTAATCAAATTAGTTTCAAAACATGTTTACGTTCATTTATAATGTTTTTTATTCTATGTTCTAATTGTGTGGTTTTATTTTCTTTATTTTATTGTTAAATGTCATAGTATGGTACATCCAGCATGTTTTGACTTATAGTTATAGTTCTTCTCTGTTCAAAGTATCACACATATTAACTTTGTGCACTTTATTTTCAATATAAGAATATATTTCGATAATAATATAATTTCTTAACGCACAAAATTGGATTTTATATTCTACAATTCGCTACATTCTCAAAGACGAAGTATATTTTATTGTTGTGTGAGTGTAAACTATTACAATAAAGTAAGATTTGTAAATATTATAAAATATTATATATCTATCATTTCTGACTCTATTCAACCCAACATCGCGGGCATTCAACTAAAAACGTAGTTTTTTCTAGAATTTGTTATGTAGTAATTATAATTTATGTATCTCTATTCATTTCTGTGAGTTGGGAATCATATGACTGCACGTATTGAAAAGTAAAAGTTGTCGACAGGTCTTTGAAGTTGTAGATATGACAAATCATAGCTTTTCATAATTAGCTGAATACAACATTGTTTTCTTTCATGAGAAGTATGGATTTTTGTATTAGTTTTCTAGATACGCAAAAATTGCAATTTTTAAGCCAGGTCTATAAATTTCAACCTTTAATACTTTTGTGATGACTTACAAATGGATAAAATGTAATTTTCGTATGTGATAAAGTGATATTCCAACGCATTACTTGTTGCTAATTACTTGTATCATAATCCACTAATAAAAAGGGGTGTATACCAATAAATCATTTGTACTCTTGTTGTCGGATAAGCTTAAATAAGAAGTTACATCTTTAATACGGCTGTCAAAGCATTACTTTTAATATCAAAATATAATATTATATTTTTTTACCTCGGTAAATCAAAAAATTATATTTAAACACACGTCTTCATAAATTTGATAGATTGTTCGCAATAGATTCGACAATAGCCTCCTGCATCTATCACTTTTTTGTTGCACGTAATTTTATCGAGGAAATAAATTAAATTTAGACGATATATTTTATTGAAACGATATTAAAAAATATTCTTCAGGTAATTTTGAATCAAAGCATGCTCTTCTGAAGTAACTGTAATTCCAACCACACTCGGTAACAATTTGTTATGCTGACTTAACGAGAATAATATTGTTTTTTTTTACAGAAGTGAGTATAGTAAAGATATTGTCGATACAATCCTCTCCTCCCCTCACGAGACAAATTCACAATTTGCATCTCAATAGAAGAAGGTTGTACTCTTTGCGTAACTAAACTGAGCCTACTGCTATTTCGGGTGGGGGACAAGATCCTGCCTCCTCCCGCCTTGTTTAAAGTTTCTTTCTCAGTCCCTTCTTCTGCTTTCCCTTTTTCCGTTCTTATTTGTTACCCTTGCGGTCAACTCCACAGTCACGGTTCCATTGGTTATGATCCCCTACCCCTTTCGTAGACTGCACCGTGCTGAGCTCCCGTGTGCACCTGATCATGGACCAGCTGTTCTGGGTGCTAACTGTCTCCCAGCTGGAGGCGGCGGTTCTCTTCCTCAGATCCCTCAAGAAGAGTGTCGTCAAGTCGGCCAAGCAGAGCAAGACGTTGGCTGAGGAGAAAATCAAGGTACACTCTTCTTCTTCTTCTTCTTCATTCTTGTCTTTGGCCGCGTCTGATCTCAGAGAGGGGGTAGTTGATATATATATATATGATTTACATCATCTGTGATAAGCCGGTTATTGTTGTACCATTTCCACAAACCAGTCCAAATTGAAAGGATTCTAAAGATTTCCCCAATTTTACACACTGTTGTCAAAGTTCTGACACGTTTGTATGCTCCACTTAAAACATGTGTTATTTCTCAATATTATCCACATCTATTCCAAATAGTATATATCGCAAAATGTTTATTCTGAAATGGGATAAAAAAATATCATCATCACTAGAAACAATAAGTCAGTCATGTTTAGTTTTGTCTCGTGTATGTTTTTAGATTCTGTATTTTTGCATGCCATTTCTATAATAAATGTATTTAGCAATTTTCAAAGTGTTCAAACATGACCTGCCACCTGCACACTTATATTTCCATAGAAGAAAGAGTCATTTTAGGGATTTATAAATCGGGGATCAGAGTTTGTTGACGCCCTGGAAATCAGGAAAATTGTCTTAGCAAATTCGATAAAGAGGATCAAGTTTTTGCCATCAAAAATGTGAACTTCGTTTTACACATTTGTACATAATAATATGATAAGCTTGAATTGTGTGTGAAATTTACATTTTAATTCATGTATTGATTAAATAAAAGTCGTATTCATTTTTACGAAAGTCTTTCGTTACATCCCTATTATCCTTGTTCTTATATTGTTTGTAAAAAAACATTTTTTTAAAGTATATTTGTATAGTCAAATTAAAAAATCTGTATTTTCAATTAACTTATGATTGTGCACATATTATATAATGTGGAGTAGATAATTTGAAATAAAATATCCCAGTAAAATATAATTACTGGAATATTTAACACACCAAACAAAATATGTTTGTTTTTAGTTTGTACGAAATAAATGGATAAAAAATTACTTGAAATTATGAAAAGACGCAGTACCTTTTGTTTTTTGTTTTCATTTAGGCTAAAAAACAAGAAGCAACCTTTTAGCGACCTCAAATATTCTATCCTCTTTTTTTGATATTTAAAATCGTATTGTAACCGATAATCACTGTCGCCAATTCATTTTCTTTAAGATGTTTACAACAAATTTCAAATCTGTATAATTACACTATAGGCTACGTATAATTTAGTTTTCACTGTTCGTGAGGACAATATCGAGGACTATTGATAGACCCAATTCTTGGACAGCCCATTTTTCAAATGTGAAAGCATTCTGAATTCCTGTATGAGGTTTTATTCTCCACGATTTTTTATCAATGTAGCAAGATGTGGAAGTGGGGAAATTCACACTGATGCCAGCAAACTATGTTTAATTAATTTTCATGACAAAACCCTACTGGTTTTGTTAATTGGTGTATTCGAAAATTATGTGTTATTTATTTTCCCTATATATTAATATCGTATTCAAAATGCAACCCGATTTGTAAATATATATATATAAATATTCCGAAAAATTGATATCGAATCAACATTTATGAATATAAAAATATGATGGTTTGAAGGTGAAGAACACTCTTTGTTGGTCGTTATCTGTAAGGCAGTCATTTATTTAATCTCTCAATTCTCTCAATCATCCCTTTTTGGGTTGAAAATAATCCAGTGAGCACTTAATGAATAAATGGTATGTCACATTGGAACCAGATTATGACTGAGTGGTGATGTAGCTATTGTATTTCCTTCTCTCAAGATGATTGAAAAGTCCATTAATAGTTAATAATAAATGTAATTAGTAATCGACGTGGCCAGCCGAAAGTTTGGATTCTCTATCTCCAGTCTGGCTTGCATTTTATGAATATATACACAATGGGACAGTACTCAACCTTCTCAAATTAAATCAATCCGTGATGGAAGTTCCAAATAGTTGCGCAAGACTGATTGCATTCTATTCTAGCGACTTATGCAACACTGGCTAGACGTATATTTTCATCTATTTTTTACACAAATTATCGACTAATGCCTTGCTCCGGCAGAGCACAGTTCCTGTATAATATATCATAATGTACGCGCTATTTATAGAGAAGAAAAATACTTTTATCCTGAAAGATTTTCTCTCCATAATATATAGCGTAATACAATTTATATCCCACGCGTCAGAAGGACACGCAATAATGACAGGAGCTAGTTAACTGTTCCTGAAAGAATTTCGGTTCAACTTTGACAATCGAGTCTGATGAAATTAAGATCTCAACAGTGTCTGGAAATGTCTGAAACGTGTTGTTCATCACAGTCCAGGCGAAGTCAAAGAAGCTGAAAAAGAAGGGAGAAAGCAATTTTCCTCTGAACGAAGTCTTCACACTGAGACGTCGCGACGGACAATTTGCTCGATAGAAGTTCGGCCGCGTGTCTTAGTAATGAAAGTCTCACTCTATAAAGCTCTTACTTTATCTGTTTGCGTGACCCACTCACGTCACCGATTAAATGAATTAATATTATGGAGATCAAAAAAGAAAACTGCTCTCACTTTTTCGCGTTGATAATATAATTTGTTTTTTTTATATTCCCCTGTGGTTAGTTGACTATAATTATGTTTCATCAACTTTCTAATAAAATTAACATCCGCATTCATTAAATGCAATATAATATAATGTCAAAAGTTATTCTTATAAACAGACATTTTTAATACTTTTTATGGCGCGAGGTCATAATCGTATTTAACGTACATGTCAAGCAAAGGTAAAAAAATCGGAAATTGAGTTTGTATTAAAAGCTCGTCGTACCACAAATACCATGCTTATCTGTTTTTAAATTATTCGAGACACTTTGAGACTCCACCAACAATAACGTAAATAATCAATTAAGAATAGGGTATGATTAGGTCAATAATCAATAAGAATAGGGCAAGATTAGGTCAATTGTCAATAAGATTAGGGCATTATTATGTCAATAACGTCAGTAATCAATAATAATAGGAAACGATGATCTATGTCGACAGATCTACAACTATTACGACATTGCGGAGACCTCCTACCATATCACCATGAAGCGGGTGGAACTGCACTTCTGTGTGGAGGGCGATCAGCGTGATATGGTCAATAATGTTAATAATCAATAAGAATAGGGCATGATATGGTCAATAATGTTGGACAACTACTGTTGCTTATTGTCAAAGAAAATTAATATATTCTTACTTTGATAATCCGATTTGTTGCGATTGCCAATGGTTTAGAAGATGAAATTATTCTATCCGATGAATTATTAACTGAACATCGTTACACTAATTTCTAGAAGGTTACTTTGACTTGCAGACTTTTAACAATCCATCATTTCGGATGTAATTTAATTATTGCTGAAAATATTTTTTCTTGTTTGCTTTTCGGAAATTCATAAAATATTATCAATTGCTGAATTATTATATAAATACAATCTCCATCGATTTTTATGAATAAAGAAAACTATAATATAAAAAAATGTAAAGCAACTAAACTAACCTATTTTAAGTCCCTAACTTCCTAAAATACGGTAAATATACACAGAAATACATAAATCGAAAGAAAAAGAGTAATTTAAAGAAGATTGTAGTTATAAATTGCACACTGTTTGTGCTGTAAAATAATGAATAGATGAAAGATACTCAACTAATTAATAATTTAATTTTCGTCTTTTATGATTAATAATTCTGCCTGTTTTAGGTTTGTTTATGTTCACAAAGGATGAACACTGATTAACTTTAACCTTCTATTGCACACGAGATCATTTTGTTAGTTCACTTTCTTCTATCTCTTCCACCTTGGGCGAATTATTTTTATTATCATTAGTTGTAAAAGTCGAATATTTTTTTCTAAAATATGTTTCTACCTCTTTTTTTCACTGACGAAAGTATACTTCTGATAGGCAAGTTTAAAGCTTTTCGTTTGCGCAGTATTTATCTAATTATCTGTTGTACACCACTATCTCTTTATATTTTGAATATATTATATGCTGTGTCTGAAGCGGTATAAAATGTATTAAAAATTAACACAAATATGGAGGACACTTTAAGGATCGTATATAACTACATAAAACAGAATTATTTTAAACAATATATCACATCTAGCATTTTAGACGACGCGTTTTGTGGTATTTGAATGACACTGTCACCGCGCGATATTGTCATAGTTATATCTCCTTTTATAGCCTTTACTATTATTTGTATAAGAGTGTACGAGAGATATCAAATATATGAATAACAAAATGTTATTTCTCGACCTAAGAAAATAAATCATTAATTATGGAGTTAAATCTTATCGCATAATTTTTAACTAATAAAAGTTTTATCTAATTGTCAGCCTGAGTCATGCTAGAATTTGATTGGTTTAAAACAAATTTGTTAAAATACCGTATTATAAGAAGATTTAAAAATCTAAATAATAAAATTTTAAATATTAAAATATAAAAGGTGGTACAAAAAGGGTATTTAATAGAAAATATTTATATATTTTACTACTTCATATATTTTTCTTTTTTAGTATTAAATGATTTTGCTTAATTTCTTACTTTGCTATAAAACAATCCTCCAGAAATCGCTTCGATTTATACCCCAACAAAAACGACTGCTAAGTCACTATTCTACCTAACTTAAATACCACTAGACGACTACTAAATAACTATTCTACCTAACTTAAATACCACTAGGGTACAGATGAGATCAAATCCCCCCTCCACCAACAATCATGTTCACCCGACATCATCCCTGACTGTCACCTCCGTCACACACACCACCACTCAGCGTCAATCCAGCAACACGAACGCCCTCCCCCCACGGTCCGCCTCCCACCAATCGATGCACACAGGCGGCAGCGAGGGGGGCAACTCCCCCTCCCCGTCCCGCCATCAGGGCTCGCCGGGCACCCCGCCTCACCTCGCCTCCTCCAGCGCTGGAGTTAACAACTCGAGCTCACGGTCCGCTCAGCTGCGACAGATCTACAACTATTACGACATTGCAGAGACCTCCTACCATGTCACCATGAAGCGGGTGGAGCTGCACTTCTGTGAGGAGGGCGATCAGCGTGAGTGTCATGATGCCTGGCTCGTGTTGTGTGGTTGACTATAGGTTACGGTTACACGGTGGTAAAGAAGGAGACAGCTGTCGATATTTTGCTTTAAATTCGTTATATTTTGAAGTAACACTCTTCTGATGTAGATATAGATTTCAAATCACGTTTATTTAAACACAAAAATTATATGGTGTTTTTTATCAGATAGCAAACGGTTATAGCGGAACATTTCTCATCTGAAGCTGCTGATATTGGTGGAGTTGTCCTTTTTTTAAAAAAGATTACGATTTTGCCCCTGCCATTGTGAAACGAATAAGAGTTGAATTGGTGTCTAACACTTAAATCCATTTCATCACTTTTCTCTAAGAATTGATTGCTCTAAAACTTGTTCCAGTATCGCTTATTTCTTTTCTTGGTGATGTTGTTCATAGTTAATTTTAACTGATTTAATTGTTTGTTCATATTAACTTAATAGTCAATAAATAAAGTACTTCAACTATACAACTAGCGCATACTCGCCGGCACATAGATCTGGGCTGGGACAGCGCTACTTCGGCCTTCTTAGGACTCATGGTCAGGTCACACACCACACCAACAAGAAATCCTTCAGTAGTACTTTATAAGGCTAACTATAGGTGCCATTGCATGGTATGCAAATGATCTCTTGTATTGACAGGCCTTGTAAAGTACTGTGCTCAGCTGAATTCGGGTATTTTTCGATGGTGTGATGTGTCGTCTGCTGATGAATCCTAACAAAGACGAAACAGCGCTACTGATGTCCAGATCTCCCTGCCGAAGAATACGCTTCAGTAGTACATTTAAAAGGTTTTATTTTTTGTGACTTTTTTATTGTAATATTTAAGTACCGTTTATTATTATTAATGGTTAATATTTGTTTAAATTCGATTTATTATGGAAAGGTGCAATATTCATGACATAATAAAGCTGTAGGTATAAGTCATATATATAAATTGTACTTTCCGACCGTATGGTCTCCTGCCCAATAAATTAAATCCTTCCTAACTTTTAAAATGTTCAGACTTTGTTGCGCAACTACTTATTACCATTATGATTACATCATAGTATTATCCACTTACGTCTGAATGTTCCCATAAATAATAGGAATAGTACTTTTTTGATAATTCACATTTTAAGAACAGTCGGCTTTTTCACATTGTTGGTTATTATCATTTCTTAATTCTGAACTGTAGTTTGCTTCCGAATAAAAACATAAATGTGAAAAAAAAGTTGTAGCCACATAAATCTATAATAATTAAATGTTGTCTATAAATTACCATATCGCCTAGAAATGGCTATATGACTGTAGTAACATTTGGAGAATTAGATAAGCTCAGTGTTCTTATAAAATGTTGTCATTTAATAATAATAATAAATGATAACTTGTTGAAACCCCCTTTTTTGCTCGTCGGACCTTCCTTTATAGAAATTATTTATTCGTTCTTTCCTTGTATTGTATTCAGTGTCGTATTAACAAGCGCTTGCTCTCTGTACGATTGAACAAATGTGGAATATGATCTAAATTTGATTTGACTAGTTTTTTAGGTTTAGGTTTATTTACATCGTCATGTCTATCTATACCAACTCAAAAAATCACAGAAAAGTTATGTCTTTTCATTTAATATATATTCAATTAACGATAATTTAGTATAGACAACTTTCAAAACTGGCTAGCACATCATATAAATGTTCACTGATCTACTATGAAAAGTCTATATGTATAGTGACACTGATATTTCCCCACAGACGCTGTTATCTGTCATTATAAAAAATATGGCTTATATCCCACTATTGAAATCTTACTTAACTGGCATAGCATATTATTGTTGTTATAATCGTTATGGCTTCAGTTTCCTGCAACAGCTGCATAGTCTATAGACTAGCGTGACTGCAACACTAGCGTGACCGCTAAAATTAACATCAGAGTCTGTTTCCAGGTCAAAATATTGGAGTTTTTGATTAATTGAAACTGTATGTTGACGTGCCACATATTGTTTTTAATAAAATTTGTATTATAAAGATAGGCAAGAATTTTGTATGGATTCATCCGAATTTAGGTATATGTTATTAAGTTATTGTAATATGCTAATAATATAGTTGATAGTTTGTCTTACAGACAGACGTATTTATGCCAAAAGAGGATTATGTGAAAGACATTTTCTGTTATCAATTGGTATCAGCCTGTATTGTACTTGAAAACTCTCCTAATTATTATATCGATCAAATCTAGATTGAATTAAGTCTTGTTTGAATTCATAATCTGGAAGATATATTTGTGCGGAAAATAGATGATCTTAGTATAAGTTTTTGAACATTACAAGTACAATTACAATATTAATATATTACACTTAACTACGCATATCTTTACAGAAAGCTTAACCAAATATAGATTTAACTCAACTATGTATCGACTGTATATAGAGGGTAGTATGCAAAAAAAGCTACAGGATATTGTGTATAGTTGCCGGACTCCATAGAACTGAGATTGGCGACAGTGTAACATTTTGTCGATTCGTATTATAGCTAAATATTAGTTTAGTTTAATTGATATAATATGGAGCATAATATATTTTGTAATTATTTCAATTTGTGAGTATTTAGTGCTCGATATAACGTTGATTGTTTTTACTAATATAATATATAGAAGATAATATATCCTGGGGTAATTAATGTATATTATCCTTTAATAAATATTATATTAATGTTGCCTAAATTCGGTATAGAAGACTCCTTTTTTAATGAGTAAATAATGCAGACAGCCTCAATTTTCCAACACTGTATTATTACGAAATATGTCTTAAATTTCTGTTGAATATAAAGACCCAACTTTGTTGCCTATAACTTTATTCAGTAGACATTAATAATGATTTTATTAGTGACGTCAGCATTTCTTCATAAAACTTTTAGAACTCTATTATTATCATATATTTATTGACTTGAACCAGTTGAAAAGGCATTATGTCAACACTACAACAACACACAATGATATCTTCCTCGTCTGTCTCATAACTGGACAGACACCCAAACAGCAGCAGCAGCTGTCGCTTTATGCACAATTGAATAAATAGTCATGAATATACCCGACGAGTTACCCTTCCATTCACGTGTATAGGAGGTTATCCAGAAGACTGTGTATATAAATTGAAGATGCAATAAAAGATTGTGAAAAAGACCAGATTAACACTGCCTCTTGTGATCTGCCAATCACCTAAGTTATTAATTATCGGATCATTTGCTGTTGCTGTTGTTATTGTTATTGTTTCTGCTGGAGTAAATTATGTCTGGTTGTCTTTCATCCTCGGCTCCACTGTGTTTTGCACTCATCCAGCTGGACGATACTGGAATGCATGACCAGGCTACTTTTATGAAATATTTTAAAATTAATAAATAGGGCCTTTCTGACGTCATCAGATATAAGACTAACTAGTCTATTATAGTTAACCAATATCTTTTGATGAGGATTACATTTTCAACAGGTTTAACATTGTATGGATTTATAATGAAAGATTATTAGTAACAGTATATTATTATGAATAAATCAAAATAAATCAATATTATATTAATAAGATGGAAGCTGGTACCTTATCTGGGTCAGATAAGATTATAAAACGATTTTAGATTTCGTTTCATCTTCTTAATAAATATAGTGTTTTTTGTATTTTTTCTTTCTATTTGTATCAAACGGATATATTCAAGCCACTATGTCTTACAGTAGCGTGGCGTGGCTCATTATATATAATTGGCTCAATATAATGACTAATAATTATGGTGATATTTGTCTCGATCGATGTGAGTGAATAAACACTACAAAATATGCACTATCAGGATCACCAAGAAGCTATTAGCAATTAGACATACAAAACTCCAGACAAGAGTGATATGTGGCCAATGATCCATAGTAGTAGTATTATAATAGTTTTTTAATGTTAAACTGTTAAGTATCATAAAAATCGTAAGTATCACAAGCATCATAAGCATAACAACAAAATATACAAAGCCTATTTATTAAGAAGATGGAACCTGTGATCAGCCAACGCAATTAGTATTGTGTGTTATTTACTCTTACTAATATTATTTCGTGTTATTCTATGTAAAGTTTACTTTTTTTATCTATTGCTCATCCATAGATATTTGTAACTATAGGTGGTTTATTCTTATATACATATATATATTCTGGAGCTTTTATCGTGTTGTTATATTTGATCGATTGTATTCTTCATGGAATCTAATAACTATAATTAGGTTAATTGTCAACTTTGCTCACAACGTTCTAGACCGCTTTTAGACCTCTTAGCTTCTAGACCTCTTTTAGCATTATAATAGGTGGTATTATGCGGGATTTTCATACAAATAGCATAATCCGCTTTATAAGTGGGGAATTTCACTAATGTTTGTAAATATTTGTTTAACAATATATGGTAGATCAATAATGTTTTCTTTTGATGCCAATTTTTGTGGATTATATTTAAACAGCGTTGTTATTATTATATTTGTTATGCGAAAATGTTGGTGTTAGATAGCTCATTTTAATTCAGCATTTAATGAATATATTCTTTTAAAATATAATATATTTCTGAGGATAATAATAATAATACGAAAAACAGTACTTTAAATGGCCTTACACATATTCTTATTGTTTAGTAATAAATGTAGTGTACAGCTTTCATTTGTTTGCCCACTTTTTATTTATAATAATTATAATTAGTCTTTTTAACCGATAAACATTACATAATAATTGTTCAATAATGCTGATAATTGTTTACTCATTAACTATTTAATTATATAACGCTAACTTATCCATTTATTATTGAAATACTTACTCATAATATTTGCATATTACATTTTTTTTAAATTACCTTTTTTTGCATTTATAGTGCTTATAAATTTGACATGTTTAGGGGTGACTTTTGCCTCAATATAATATAAATTATATAATAAAAACACTACATTACTTCAAAATATATTTAAGTAGTATACAATAGATAAATAATGTCTAAAATTTCTAAAAATTTCTAACGTTATATACAATAGTTTTCTCTTAAAATAACTGTAAAACATTAAATTAAAAATTGTTTAAATTTATAGGCATATTTTTTTATATATATATTAAAATTATTATATAATATGTTTTTTATATTAACATTTCTTTATTTATTATTGATAATAATATGACAAAATTCCCTTGTCCAATTGTGCTTATTGTCAATAATATTTAATTTTAAACATTCAAACAGACCGGCTTTACCTAGAATCAGGAAACGTTAAGCCTTGGTATCAGCCGACCTATATAATTGTACCTATGATCTTATTTCAGAAAGCAAACTGAGCAAAAACGCTGTGGGCAGCGGATCTCTCCTCTTCTTCATCACCAAACTCAACCTCGATATCTATCCCTTCCATCCACATGGTCAGTACTGTACCGTTAACTAGATATCTCTCTCTCTCTCTTTAATTCTATCTCTTTCTATCGCTTTGTCATTGTTTCGACAGATTCTCTTTCTCTCTCTCTCTGTTTGTCTTCTTTTTTCTCTGACTTAGAATGTAACATGTTCTTAATTTAATGGTTTTCATAACATTTAAACCATTTACCATTATATTTATTCCATTTTTTCAGTTACTCGTTCCGCAATGCATCTCTCCTTATCCTTCCTCACTCTACTCTACACCATGCCATCTTCCTCTCTCTAGTATTTCTAATCTTCACCTCCTCCGTGTCTGTCTCATGTCCGAACAACACCCAGTAGGTGGGCATCAATCCCTCTACTCCCCTCTCGCCCATCTCCCACGCAGCATTGGACCGCTCCCGCTGGCCTGG
>JAUZND010061862.1:0-18088 GCA_034780555.1 Coelogynopora nodosa | reverse complement strand
AATTATGCAATCTTAAATAAATAAGCACTCATTTTCAGACATGATCAATACAATTTATTAGTGTGAACAAAATTGTATTTTTATATAATAAATATAATATAAAATTATTTTAAATTGTAGCAATCTAGCAAAAGATAAAAATATTGTTTGGTTTTATACTACTAATTCAGTAGTACCTATATAATATATCGTGCATTCGACAAAAAAAATTTTAATGGTAATTTTTTACATTAATTAGAATATTATTTATAATAATAATTGTTAATAACAATTGATTCTAAATATTTATATACATTTGATCATCTGAAGTAATCAGTAATCAATATCTGTAATCTCGAAATATATGTATAAATTCACTATATAGTTATTATTTCTAAAACATACAGTACATATATTATTTACTCAGCTCTCGTGACAATTTTATAATCATAATGCAATATTCTAAGTGATATCATGACAACAAATCCCTTCCACATTTGAAGAATATTGTCAATTAAGCAAGCCGTTTCACTTTCCCTATCTTGCGTTATCAGCTGCCGCACCGTCTTTTCATTGAAGATTTATTTTCTTTTGTTTGAACTGACCAGTCGCTTCTTTGACTTCAGAGATGAGCGAGACAGGATAATTGCTTATACGGAAAAAAAGGATGGCCTCAAGTTAGACCATTCGGAAAGTCGAAACTGAAAGACAAGCACATCTCGAAGAACATGAATAAACTTGAGTTGAACATTGTCAAAGTAAAAAATCCTTTATTAATAACAACCGGCAACTCTTTGAAAGTTTTCGTCAAAATTAAGAAAATCAACATAGGAATTTTCCAAAATATAAATATTACTAATTAAGAATGTTTTCATCCTTGCATCAGCATAAAAATCGTCGAGAGTAGAGGGAATTTTGTAAAAAAAATTCAAATCATGCAGTTCACGATAATCACCAATATTTTGTATGTAGAGAGAAACACGTCGTTGAAAAAGTCGGAATTTGTGAACAGAAATATAGGGGGCAATTGGAAAATTCAGCAGCTGCGAGGCTCACAGGAAAGAAGATGGCATTTGCAACTCTCATCTTTGCTTCGTAATGGCAAGTGTTTTTCACAAATTCATATATCCTGCCTTTTGAAATGATATTTGGAAAGCAACAAACTATATATTTTTCTAAATGAGTGTCATAATTTGTCGTGCAAAACGCAACACTTCACTTTCTAGGCAGGCTCAAGCATAGAATTAGAATGTTGTTAGAAATAGACTTTAATTCTGTGGGCTCAAGCCGTGTACATAATTATAACACAAATAGACACAGTTAACCTGCACGTTGAACACAGTCAAACACGCTTTCCTAAAATCATGTGACACAAAAATTAATGTACGATTGTAGGACATCCAATAAAAATGAGTGTAAGAGTCATGCTTTTCGTCAAAATAACTCAACTCTCCCATTATAATTTCATACGTTTCATATGTTTGTTCCAATTATAGACTTATAACCAATTAACTACCCTGCCCTCTTAGCTGCTTCCTATACCCCATTCATTTGTGTGAGATAGTTCTATATGGTCTATGCAGTCGTGTATTGTTATATATTAGGCCTATGGTTGTGTCTAATGTATCCACGTATAAATACGTTACATAATTATAGTAATAATTTTTGGTAGTAATTATATAATTATAGTTATACAGTAAATAAATAGTATAGTTGCCAAATATTAATCTAGGAAATTGTTTTATTTTTAATATACCTCGGTTTTATAATGGTTTGTTAGTTGATTTAAATTACTAAATGAGAAAATGTAAATAACTTATGATAACTAATTGGTTAAATAGCGCTATATAAGATTACTTAAAAGTTAAAATGATGATGCAATTAATTATTGCGTACACTTAGTAGATGTATAAAATAATAACATTAAATGGAGGTAATTATTTGTAACTGTTCTTCATTAAAATGCAATAAATGTTAAATGTGCATTAATAAACTAAAACACACACACTTTAGTAATATAATATAATACTATACTTACTATAATAGGCCTATAGTATAGGCACATACATTATAATACATACATACATATAATAATACCTTACATATTAACAGATTACAGTACTCTATAAAATATTATAATATACATAAGTCTGATAAAAAGATATTTCAATGATAATTTCATACAAATGTATATAAAGAATTTAAGGTAATATTTTAATTTCAACTATAATATAGTTAATCTACGTATTATATATGATCTACGAATAAGTTCAGTCTTAAATAGGGTATTATTATTATAAACAACGTTTTTTAATATAACATTGGCTAATGATTCTATTATCGTTTTAGCCGCTATCGTACTACTATCGGGAAATGGTTTTATATGATCCGCCTATAATGACCCGATAATTCGACTATATATAAACCAATATCGGTTCACTGTTGCATTTTTGGCTAATTATATATCACCCAATAAAATGTAATTGGCGTGCGATAGGGCTATGATTTTTTTATGTGACTGGGCACTTATACGGAACAAATTTTACGAAAATATTATTAGGCGAAAATATATTGCGGTTATATAATAACATCTAAATGGTATTTTATTTTTGAACAGAACGGAGGGGGTTGCCAAAATGTGACATTGTTTTCGAGGGGGTTTCTAAATTTGTGACTAAATGTGACAAGTATTAAGGGGGGGGGGGGTCAAAAATCTTCTAAAAAGCATAACGTCATTTCAGTACAGTTGGTCCCTAAACAAGAATGTATCAATTGCAATACGTCTTTTAATTACAAATAATGAACATACAACAATCTGCAAAGAAGATAGAAACTCTAACGTATGTAATACATAGAATAGAATAGAACTAAACATCAATACAATTAAAGTAATATAAACAACCAGATGTATAATTCTGCCTAATATCTCTCAATCCAACAATAAACTAAAACTCTCCATTTCGGAAGCTTTATTTATGAACTATAATTACAAATAAACCTCACTTTGCATTCAGCGTGACTTTGACTAAATTGCTTTTTAAAACGCCCTAGAATGCGTTTCTAGGGATTGCTATATAACATAATTTCTACTTTTGTATTATTTCCAAAAGTAACTACTCAGATAAGAATTGGATAAAATATTCTAATATCATATAAGTACCTGTGTTTTTAAATCTAAGTATACTTAACAAAATGTATACATACATTTATTTTTACAATTATTTTGTGTTTTTCTTTGTGAATATATTTTATAGTTTAAATTTATGAAATGTACTTTGTGTATCTTTAAAAGGAAGAATTTAATGTGGTATACAATTTATATATTGTAAAAGTTACATTATTAAATATGTATAATGAATATTTAGAACTCTAAAATCGTAAATAAACTATATTTATTACATTTGATAAAATTATTTCTACTATATGAATATTTAGGTTAAAATAATTTAATTAATTATTTATCCCTATAATTATGTTTTGTCTACAAGGAGATTTATTGTTTTTGTATTTAGTTTTTTGTGAAGGAAAATACATTTATTGTTGAAGATAATAGCTAAAAACGTAAGGCATTTCTTAATTATAAGTACCATACTCACAGGGCAATGTCGTTATTAACATCCACCAACTGAACTATATCACATGAAAATTCAATTCTTAAAAAGCCTAACTTTATTTTTTATATTTATTTCTTTTATTTAATTTTCAGCACAAATAATGGTCATTTTAACCTACAACTATATACATATATAACTGGGTAGGTTTTGACCTGGGTATGTTTTGATAAGGGTACATTTTGAATTGGGTATGTTTTGACTATAAACTGACACTGTCACTGTATGGACTATGGTCCATACCATACTATGGACAGGGTGTTGCAGATCAATAATAATATTCTAGATTTAGAATGCCAACCAATCTTATAATAGATTGGTCTGACCAATCTGAGATAATCATAAATTGGTCTGAGTGATTTGATATAATCGTGGATCAGTCCAACAGATCTTAGGATTAATCAAAGTGACATATCTGCTGAGATTAGTAAATTTGAAATAAATTGTATAGGTATATATATTTATTATTAAATACTGCATACATGCATGCTTTCTACACATTCTGATCACAATAGCCAGTGTTCCAATAGTGCAGCAATAGACAAAAAAGGGTATTCAATTTGAGTTCTGATAAGCCAGTATATCTCTGATAGCCAGAGTAGACTGTGCCTGTGGCTGCGGGCGTTTTCTATAATTTAAGTTATTAAACTTATAACTTATACTGCAGTAATATTCACATTGTAACATCATTGTCATTTCAATATTAAGTAGAGTGTAGAATTAAAGATTGACAGTACTTACACTTTTCTACATTTTCAGAACAAGCTAAAAATTTATACACTAGATCTGTCTGACTGATCTGGGATTTAAAATTATTCCAGATTGGTCAGACTGATCTAAGATTGGTTGGCATTCTAGATTGGTCTGCAAATTAGGCATGATCATTTGCTGGATAAGTGGCAATACATATACTGCCTGCTGGACAATCAACTATAAATTGAGGAAAGAAATTAAATTAGTTAATATAAATCTGACTGGAGATAATGAAATGTGCTTACTATAAATGTTTTGAATGGCTAGTAATTATAAACAGGTGAGGATTATGTTATTTAAAACCAATTTAGCCAAGTAATTCAATAATACATTCTACATATTATGTTTGCCTAATGTTTTTTATTTTTTTATTAGTTTTCTAATATAATTTTATATTATTATATAGTATATTATTGATATATCACATCTTTATGACTATGTATGACTTAATACTCTAAAGAGCTACTTTAATTTTACTATATAATATAATCTACCATACATATTAAATTTACATTATCTTAATATACTTTTTACATTTATTAAAATAGACTAAGCTTAATATTGTAACCTGCAACCTATATATATATTATATATATATTGTAATGTAAACATTTCCTGTGTCTGTTTTCACTCTCTTCTCTAAGGTCTAACTTATGTTGTACAATGCCAAAATATAGAGGTCAGATATAAGACAGATTATATAATTGTATGACATTTTGGAAATATATCACTGCTAAATTATTGAGGTAGCAAATATGTAATGCAATATTTTCAAATTATTTTACATTGTCTCTATAAAGATTAAGTGTGATGATAGAGATTGATTATAGTATAATTATGAGAATAGCTAAAGGCAAGGGTGTCTGCAAACAGGCTATTTCACCAAAAAACAGATGGTCCATCTTACATAATAATGTTAAGGGAAAAACTTTTAAAGTAAAGTTTAAAATTATCTAAGTTATGAAATTGTTCATTTATCATTGTCATGAAAAGTCCTAAAAAATATTGTAACTATATCTTACCATAAGTATTTATGCAATGATAATTATACCATATAATTACTAATAATATTTATATTAAAATATAATACCTATAATTTATATTTACATTATTTTAAATTACATTTATAATTTATTACATCTGTACATTTTTAATGTAATTCAAAATTATGCACAACATTAATATATCTATATTTATATACAAAATTATACATTTATCCAGTGAGTGGATCATGTTATTTTATCTCAACTAATTAAGTAATACCACAGTGTCAAATGAAAAATTAAACAATGAATTCTTCCCATAAATGTGTGCAATTTTTTAGTTTGGATTTTAAAATTGGAATATGTTTTAAACTTTTTTATATGTTTAAATATTTCTAAGTTTAAACTAATATTGATTAAATGAATAGTTTGAGAAAATACTTCAATTGAAACATTCTATTGTATAAAAACTTCTAATAAAACTTTAATCAACATAAAAACCAATTTAATTATGTTCATTGGCACATAGGATTCCAGGAAGAGCTTGCCTCCCTAACATTTTTAAGCTGCTGGCCACCCCCTTTAGATTATATTTCATATAATGTAAGAGATAAATCAGACACACTTTTGAGCACATCAAATTAACAAAGTGGCAACATACTATATTAATTAAAAAGTTGAAAAATTCACAAAACTATAAATTACAGTATTACAAAGTCATTAGGTACATGGGTAACTCAATATAAACATATGTGGAATTCCATGGTAGACTCAGTCATTTCATACTCACTATTTTATAAAATTGGAATTCCTTATATTTAGAAAATGGTAGAATAGATATGTTTAAAAATATTTGTAATATATTTAATTATTTTAATTAATAAGAATTTAATATTAAAATATAAAATTCAACATGTTGAACAAACATAAACATACATTTTATTTTTACATTAAGCCAGTAACTTCTAATTTCACTTGGAAAGAAACTGTAATTTCCAGTGAAATATTTTGCTATTGTAACCTATACAACATATTATACTTATAAGTTATTAAAAAAATTGTACTTAGCTTATATGTTCATTAAACCATATTAAAGTAAAAATGTATGAATATGTATATATTTCATTTCCCATTTGTAATTTCGGAATACATATTAAATATGTAGGGTCTGAAGAAAATCAAATAAATTGTTTGTAAAACTACATATGTACTCATAATACATATTCACTGTAATCTGTCTATATTATGTACCATAATGTCTGTGTTATTTATATATCCTGCTTTTTTATATAATTTTTAATGTAAATACATTCTGATGGACAAACACATGGTGTATTTTGATTAACTCTGTTAGAAAATAAACAGTATCTGTATGTTGCCCTTGATATGACATTAATCTGCGAGCAACTGAATAAAATAATTTTGTAAGTAAATTTTACATTTGTTTTTGTAAAAACAAGTGTGTATATGTTTCATATATATGTAAATGTATCAATTTAATTTGGAAATAAATTTTATTATATTAATTTACATATTTATGTAACAGTGACTATTGGAGAAATTGTATATTTAGCAGTAGTACTATTTCATTTGCTATTGCTATCATTCAAAAGCATATAGTTTAATTGTTATGCTGAAGTTCTGATTTACAAAGTCCATGGTGAACTAACTGCATTGTATGATAAATAGCAGTTCAATTTATAATGCCATCCACTCTACAAAACAGATTTATTAAAAAAAATTGATTACAAAGATGTTGAATCACTAGTTCCCTCTGATGATATGCTGATTGGAAGCATCAAACAAGCGGTTCTAGTATATCAAACACAGAACACAAGTTTACTTTAAATTTTTTTTGAGTTTTCTTCATGCCAGAGATATTTCATCTGCTGATATAAAATTTTATGAAAAATTTGTAATATTGGTGTTTGAGGCTCATGAGTATAACCAGTATAAATACTGAGTACAACAAAGCTCTTGAACAAGAAAGAATGATTATGAAGAGCTATCATACAGGCAAGTAAAACATAAAAAATAATGAATGAAGATTATTGCAAAGAATGTTTTAAAATGGAGAACAGGACATATACAATTGAAGGATAAAAAAACGAAAGGAAACTTCCCCTGCAAAATAAAGCATCTAAATATGTATGAATGTGGTATTTCAAAGGAAAGACAAATACTTATATTTTAGAATACAGAGTTGTTAGTACAAACAGAATCATACCATGATGCTATTAATTAAAGTTCTAAATCTATCTCTAAATTATTGTACAATTCAAAAAGAGAGCTATGGAAGAAGCAGTTGCTTTAATAGTACAAAAATGAAAAACAGAATCAGTAGTAGATAGGGCAGCTGCTTCCAAAAGACTGTTATCAAAAAATAAATATATTATGTATACTTATATATACGAAAAATAATAAAAATTTGAACTCATCTGTTTATTTATTAAGTACTATATGTTTGCAAACAACTTTTACAAATTCATATATGATATAATATAAAATAGTAAATTTTTACATTTAATATTTACCTTGGGTTTTTTCAGTCTTGCTTGTATTATTTTTTTTGTTACTGGGAGTGGAAGCACTGCATACTAGACCTTTAACAATGTCAAAACTAATGACATTAATTGTAAATATGAGGATAACAGTTGATACATAATATTTGTTAACTTTGAACAGTTTCATTATTGTTTAAGTTATATTGATTAACCTTTTCATAGTTTTACATATTTTCAGGAATCATATAAATAATATTTACAGATTTAATAAAAATTTCTTACTTCTGAGTCAAACATGGAACACATTTTTAATATATTTTTTTGACTCCTTTTGATATCACTATTTTATATTAACATTAGTTTCATACTAGAAATAAGGAAGATACTATACTAATATATATAATATTGTAATTTGAATGAATTTTGTAGAATTTAGATGCTGATTTTATATACTGTGGCTGCTGATTGTATAACTAAATGAAAAATTAAATCTATTAGTATATTGGACTAATTTTGAACATGGCTGTTGAAGTTCGACAGTCAGTAAGTATTTGGGTAATACTAAGTTAAATAGTTAACTTTAATTAACAATGAAAATTTATACATTTGCATTTATATGTATCTAAATAATAAGTCTTATTTAAATATTTGTTAAATTATGCTGCTAACCTTAAAACTGTCAATCTATAATCCACACACAAATTATTATAAAAAGATAAGTTTATATAAATTAAATAAGCATAATTGTTGCATATTGTATAATTTGAAACACTTGAAAATTATAATTTCAGTTATTACAAATTCAATATATTGTTTTGCTAATAGAAGGTATATATTATAGATTACATTTGTATTGCATTAAATTACAATTATAAGGAATGCAGTTAAGGAGTCATTAGAAAATTACATTATCCAAATATGATCAATTTAAGAATTTTATGTTATGTAATGCAATCCACGACACCCTAAATAATTACATAATGCATACTTAATAACCTCACACCTTCTTATTGACGCCTCCTAGCTTGACACAATCGTGATGAGTCGAGAGTGGTTGGAACTTGAGAGTGATCCGGGTGTTTTCACTCTTCTCCTGGCCGAATTCGGGGTCCAGGGTGTCCAGGTTGAAGAAATTTACGATCTCAGCAAGCCTATCGAGGAAAAGGTGTTTGGCTTCATCTTCCTGTTCCGGTGGAGTGAAGATCGGAAAGTTCGTCGTAAGCTGGCTGAAGACCGGGATACCTATGAGACTGACCCGGATAAAGTGGCAGACATATTCTTCGCCCAGCAAATTGTGCCTAATTCCTGTGCTACCCATTCCCTAATCAGTGTTTTGCTGAATTGTTCGGATTTAGATTTGGGCAATATGCTAACGAAATTTAAGGTGAGCTTTTTTAATTGACATTAACAGTTGTCATGTAATGTTCCGTGATAAGTTAAAACGCAGCATTTGCATATTTTAAATTTTCAAGAAAACGGGTTTTTGTGTTTTTCTTTCTATTAGTCAATAGGCACATAGGCTACGGCTAATTAATTTTTTTATAAGTAACCAAATATGGCCGAAAATTGTTTTATACATTAAACAAAATTATATTTTGTTACCCTATAAGTATCTATACTTAATTTGCATCGAACTCAATTTTGACAAAAATGCAGATACGCGTTTTACCTTAGCGTGGCAGTAATGTGCTGTATAGAATGAATTTGTTAATGTACACTTAAAATGGGTAAACTTATTATATTTTTTCTTAATTTAGAATATCCACTGTTAATAATAATAATAATAAATAAATAGCCTACTTAATAATAATATAATAAATAAAACGTATTAATTTACAATACTGACCCCATTCATTATGTTCAGATTAAAGTAAATTTGATTAAGCGAATATCGTTTTTACCAGTATTTCATTAAATAAATTAGTAGTCATAATTGTTGAGGAAATAAAGTAATTACTTTAATTGAGTATATATGTTAATACTACACATATATTTGTATATCATACAATGTATATGTAATCAGGCATGGTATTTTCCGGATTTTTTTTGAAAAATATCATCTTTTTTCAGATAAGCGTTGTAATGACAAAAATGCTATAAAATATAAAGGGGGTCGATCCCTACCTATATTTTCCTTATATTTAACCCACTTATTTGAATTCTAGGTATAATAAAAGCGTAACATTTTCTGCGCTACGCGCGGATTTATATATTTTATAAAATTAACCATTTTATAATCTATAACGTTTTGTACATATATACTAATACGTTCTAAATAATTATAACTTCTCTTCTATTCGAATTCCTATACTAGGTGAGATCAACGTTTGGTGTTATGGTTGGTGTTCAATTAAAAAGCTAATATCATGACTTAAACCTCAAGTATAAAAACAAAGATAGTGTTAATTGTATATCGTATTTATTTCAACAACGTTTGCTCTTTCTTTGAAAATAAGTCTAACACCAGCACCTGTAATTGTAACGTTGACTTCATCCAATATTATTTTTAAAAACTTTCATAGAAATCGCATTTATGACGTTTAAAACAAACTTGACTTATCCAGTTTTAATTTTTTTAAAGCATGACATTTTTAGATTAATTAAAAAATGTAATTACATATATGAAAGCCTTTTACCTATTCATTGGGGGTCGACCTAATACAATTTTTCAATACATCAATATATTATATATTTATACATAAAGCCCCTAAAAAGAACGTAAAAATTAGTTTTTATAAAAAGTGAAAATGTTATATTTAAAAATATAGGCACTTCCTTTAAAAGGTCCTAGATGTTTAAATTCGATATCTAATGTATAGATATTGTGTATGTATAATTATTATGTATATGTATGTATATACTCTATAACATTTATAGTTATATTTAATCATATAGTATTTTTTAATTTTGTTTTAAATAAATAAACGAGTCAGCGAATATATTTTTTCCCCTATATATTTAATCATATTGTGTTATGTACACTCAATTAAAATTTGTAAATTTAAAAAAATAAAAAATTGCGACTTATGAAAGTAGTTTCTTAAACAAAATATATTATAGGATATTTTAAACAACCATTTATATGCATTCTAGCTAAAAATAACCTCAACAATTTTTTCGCGCCACACGCAAATTAAACTTCGCTCGCTCGTCCAAGGTCCGAGTGGATTTCCGGATTTTTTTTAATGTCTCAATCCCATGTCTGTATATAATTTAAAAAAAACTAGTCTGACTTTACAGTTAGTTTTAGGATGCAATGTTTTAAATTAATTTTATTATATATATATATATGTATGATTTGTAATCATTCAATAAATATAATGAAAAATAATGTATTTTAGGATGCTAATTTTCTATTTTAAACTGTTAAAATCGGGTCAGGTGTTATTTGCGGGTTTAAAAGACTTATGCCATATGCCCACCAAGCGCGAAGCGATGTTCCGCAAAAAGTTGAATATATACTTTTCACGTGAGCCTATTTATACTAAACGCGACCCGACAAAACGGACTGAAGTTGAAATCATATAACTTTTTCTGCTACACCGCATGACTAAAGACATATTTCAATGCAAATAGGCTATAAATTATGTAGAAACATCAAAATATGATACGTCACGTCGTGCTTCGTGAGAACTGAAATTAATTATTCGCCGCGCGACACTTTATCTCGTCGCGCTTGGTGGGAATAGGCTTAACACGAACAATTGATGATACAAAGATTTTGCACTATATAACTTCACACATTGTATATAACATTGAACCACTCTCTGTCTTTATCCTAACAGAAACCTCCACATACAAACATCAAATATAAACTCCGCACTACCTCACATCAAGTATTAACTGCCTCCTCCCAATGTCACCCCGCCTGTCAGATGCTCCCCAGCGCAAGCAACCTCGAATACGAGGTGCACCGGATAGTGTCGGTGTCCAGGTCCGCACTGGACGAAGTATTGATCGGGCTGGACCGACTGCTCGACTGCCATCGGGAGGCCAGCCGAGTCAACCCGGCCAATTCACAGTACCTTCTGGTCTGGCTCCACAAATTGGAGAGACACGCGCGCCGCATCCAGCAGGTGGCCTACGCTGCACGCCAGAGAGTTTAGTTAGCTGTTTACCGTGGCGTACGTGTATGCAGATTTTGTAGCCAACATTTTCGTTTCTTATAAATTTTGTTAATTATTTAACGTATAGAATAAATTATGGGCCCGATATTTGCGTACTGTGCACCATAAGAAAAATAAGAACGCACTGTACAAATATTGTTTTTATGAAATACATATCCCTTCTACAATAAAAAGTAAATACTATATTAGTAAATAAAATAAAAACTTTTTACTTGTTATCTATTATCGAATCTATTAAAAACAATTTATTGCTGCATAAACTTGTTTTTTAATTTATTTTCAAATATATTATGTTAATTTCTATACATACAGTATTTTTGATTTCATTGTGATGTCGTATAAAAATTTGCTCGATTCGCAAATGTTAACGGTGCATTTTTATTTTTCGAGGCATATACAATAGGAGATGAACAGGTCTTATTAATTATTCATTATATTTGTCGAAAGGAATTGCGTGTATTGTGCGTTTTGTTAGCGTGATAATTGGCTGTGAGAATAGTAGTGAATATTTATAACCTTCGACCAATTTTAAATAATAAAAAATTTTGATATAAAATTATACATTTTATGTTACACTGGAAATTACACTATATATTTTGTTGGTAAGCTGAATAAACTTTTTAGCAATAAATAATATCACAAAACGCAGACTGTTTTTGTGTATCTCAAAGGAAACTTGATTTGTAAACTATTTACCAGAAATTGTCACGGTAGGATACGTTTAATGGCATAATTTAATGTTGATAATTTCATGAATGCAATTATTTAAAAGTTAAATTTTTTAAATCTTAACAGTTACACTTCTCTTTATTCAGCTTAATGTTTATTTTTGACGGTTTTAAAGTCCGTACAACTTTTTGTACAAAGTTTTATTGCTTATTATTACAATTAATTCACTTATTGTATTCAATTTCAGGATCTTTGCTACTATTCATACTACTTATATTATGACCTTTCTTACTGGGTTTGTTACATTGCTTCAATATATTATCATCATATTATAATCTACCAGCTGTTCACTGCTTCGTTATCTACAATTTGTAACGCGAAATTTATTTTCTTGCTATTGCTTGCTTTTGTATTTTACAAGGCTTATAATTTTTATTATTATATTTTTATTATGTAATGTTGTTTTAAACGCTTTTAATACGTTTGTGAGTTCTGTTATTATTTTGATTAGCATTAAAATTAAATGCTGCAGAATCGTGTTCTTTTTGTTTTTATCTATTTTTGCAAACTTGTTTAATTGTTTATAATATAATAAGTAAATAATCGATATGCTACTTTAAATTTTTTGCAACAATAAATACAAATATGTAGAAAAATTTGTGTTAAAGTTTTATGTGAAAATGTAATACTAGTATTTTTGAATATATTATTAATGATAAATCGGATATCATATGTAATCCAACTGTATATATATCAATACAAGTGTATATTTTATTATACAAAATCGATTTATGAAGCGGCAATTACGAATAACTATTTATTGCACCAAATTATAATATTTCGTTTAATAAAAAAATCTGGTATGTAGGCTTATACTGTTAATTTTACAACGTATTATTCACAAAAAAAAACATTTTTAATATTTTTAAAAACTTATTAAATTCTATCAATTTATAGTGACTAATCATTGACGCAATTGTTAAAATTGAAAAGTGGGAAGCTAACCTATTTTTCAAGGTCGTCAATGCAAAAGTATCTAAAATAAATAAAATAGATTTTAAAGTAATTAATTAATAAAAACAAATGTAATGGATTTTAGAATGTCGTTAAAATGGTCAAAATATGTATACATTTAAATTAGTTCTGAAATATACAAATAAAAGAATTATAAGTAATTATTACATTCTTTAAAGTAAAATTGTTTCTTTATCTTTGTTACTTGTTTTAATGCCGACTCTGAAAACTACTTATTTATTCGTCCGGATTTGAGTGACAACCATCGTTCTTTTGCCGTCTTAATATTCAATTTTTAATATATATGTTAGTTATGTGAAAATGTATACAATCTTAATTGAAGACGCTTTGACAGATTTTTAGCGCAATGTGAATTAACTGATATAAAAAAATCATTAATTCATTTCAGTCTTTTTTATGTGCTTAACATTAAACATAATTTTACAAGTGAGCAGTAAACTTATATTATGCTATAAGCATAGTTTTGAGTATTGTGTATTAATTGAATTAAAATATAAACATACTTTAAGATGGCGAACGTTTGGCGCCAGTATTTTATTAAATTATGTGAAATAGTATTAATTGTGTGCGAATTAACATCAAAATAATATGTAAAATTGGTTGAAGAGGATTTAAAAGATATTTTCTGATTGCACAATAAAGTTAACTAAAATTTACTAACTTATTTTAACCCAACTTCATGTTAACATGTTTGTGTATGTAATTTGACATTTAAAATTATCGTTGATGGCATTTTACTATGACGTTATCATTCAAATTGAGGTAGAAAAATTTTTTGGGCATAAATTCTGTATATGGAAACAAAACATAACTGACATTAAATATATAACATAAATTTAACTATTTGTTCGTACGTAACAAAATATATCAACATCATCGGATTATTTTGAATCCAGTATATCTACAATACTGTGGATCGATTTCATAAGATAATCATTGTGTAGCATACTATAAAAATAGTTTTTTTTGTTATCTATTTTCAAAATTAGGGTATGCTTTGAGAATGTCGCCTGCGGACAGTCCGAAAATCTCCGAAAGTCCGACAATCCGAAAATCTCACCCGCAAATTGAATGTTTAACATTATCAATAGTAACTACTTGTACTATTTAGTTATCGTGGGTTTCATTACATACGGAATCTAGGCAAAAAAATCATATAGAACTCAGTGTTCTCAAATATCAAGTGTAGACATGTGTGTATGTATACCTATTGTATTACATTTTTTTATTATTTACTGACTGACGAATTATATTATTGATAATTTCGAAATATATATGAAATATATATTCATTCTTTTTTGTTTAATTCCAGTTTGCCTATAATATAAGTAGCTCGTTTTATTTGAATGCTTTCATTTTATAATTACGAGTGTTAGATAGTATTGCCATATTTGTTAATTCGATATTACATTTCTTTTGTTCGAAATTAAACGTGAAAAGGTTTAGTTGGAATCATGCAAATATGTTCAGTATTAGCGACGTTATGGCTTGTTAAAATATTACTTTTTTCAATTGTGTAGCTAATTAGTTAGAAATTTAGGTGTTTTATTGTTGATAATTTTGCGTCATTACATACAGAATCTATGCAAACAAAATGTCATTAGACATTACCCCACCCAGTTTTCTCAAATATCAAGTGTAGACATGTACATACCTATTGTATTAAAAAGTTTTATTAGTTAACGAACGACGAATTACATCGTTATTTGTTGATAATTTAAAAATAGATACGCAATATATTAATTATGCATTATTTTTTGTTCAATTTCAGTTACCATTCATTTTGTATATAATATTAGTAGATAGTTTTATTTAAATGCGTTCGTTTTATAATTATCATAACTATATATAATTATCTAACACGCATAATATGTGTTGGAATCATGCAATTTATCTGTTCAGTATTATAGTGAAGTTATGGCTAATACTATAAATTGTAATACAAAATTTAATCATGTCAGTTGTTTAACAGTATATATAATATTAACAAAAGCTATATTTATTTTAATAAATTATAGTAGCTGTATATTTACATATTCTTACTTATGCGAAGCGATTGTTTTCATCAAGTCTATATGTCAGTAGCAAGTCGAGTTAACCTTTTTTTTAATGAAGTAACAAATTTTATACTCAACAGAGTACGTAATGCCTGTAATTTTCCAGTAAAGCTTTTCAAGAATTAGCCGTAAGTGATCCACCATGGAGAACTTATCTTTTTTCTACTTTGGTAGTTATTTCCCAGAAGTTAGCTTGAGATTATTCTTTATACAATAATGCATTATACAGGGAATAATAATTACTGGAATCAATAAAAAAAAAATTTAAGTGTTAAATTAAAAAAAATTATTACTTTCGAATCAGACGTTTCCAAAACTTTACCTGTGTATTAACAATGGTTCTGAGTTGACCTATGACGTGAAGAGATCACACCAGCTACATGGATGGCTGAAACTAGATCCATAGATTCAAAGACCAACACACTGACTACCTCAAGCACGTAATCGAAATTAGATGATTGCATTTGGTCAGTTGCGGAGTAATCTTTGGCCCACGTAGTGGATGTAGCAATAATTGTCTAGAATAATTAAAGTTAATCAAAATTATACAAATTTTAAGAATACTAGAATAACTTTTCTGAATATCTAAAGCAATTTCCATTAAAGTAATTCTGATATTTTTTGACACTTGTTTCTTTGAAGCTGCATTCCGCAATGCCGTCAAGTTGGGAAAAAAACCCAGTAAATTGAGGTAGTATCTTTTCCCTTTTTCGCTTCAGTGTTAAGGCTTATGCCCACCAAGCGCGACGCGACGTGCCGCAAAAAGTTAATCACACATTTTAATGAACCTATTTCCACTGAGCGTGACGCGACGCGACAAAACTGAGGTTGAGATTATTCAACTTTTTTTTCGACGCCGCGCGACGAAATAAACATTTCAATACAAACAATATAATAACTGATGAGACATCATTCATACACGTTCATGCGCATACTGGGAAGAGTGAGAGAGGGAACCTCAGTAACACAGACTGTATGGTCGTGAACAAACAATAGCTACCTGCATACTTATCGATACATACGTGACACCGGGCTGAAGAAGTTAAACAGATATAGTATGTGATCTGTTCATATAGATAGACATATATATCTATAGAGTCATAATAGCACATGGTATTTCGTCGCGCTAAGTGAGGTTTAAAATTAATTTTTCGGCGCGTTACGTCGCGCTTGGTGGGCATAGGCCTTTTGATTGACGAGTCCCTGGTAATTGGACGCACAGATCCAATGGCGGAATAATCATGAACGCTTAAAGTTTTGCTGTACGTAACTTTGGAGTTGTCCTGGACTATTGTCCTACAATTTCTACAAAGAGCAGCGTTATCTCGGTCATATCCATTATTTAAATTTTGTTGTAATAATATCTCTTTAAGCACTTGTTAGTAATCTAATTTTAAATGCGCCATAAACGATCAAAAAAGAGTGATTTACACGTCATGATGGCTTTTAGTTGGTTGCATAACTATACTCGTGTGATAATAACTAAATATGCACCTATAGAGATTGATAAATTTTAATTATAAAACAAATTTGCGTATGGAATACCGACAAAAACATATATTAGCTCCCCACTTTGGATATAATAATTTAATTTATCAACATTGTGTTTATGCTTTCAAACAAAATATTATTACTGAAAATTAGACTCAAAATTTATCCGATTGTATTTATTTCTTTTGTTACGTGTGTACAAAAGTGAACGTAACGTTTATAAACATTTATTGATATCTAAACTATGTTTTGTTTCCATGTTTAAGGCTATAAACAATATAATTTCGCCGCTTTTTTGAATGATGACGTCACAAAATAATGCCATTAACGAATATTTTAATTTTAAATGACTATATAAATGGATATATGACAACTGAAAAATGTTAACATTGAAGTTAGGCATATCTTTGCAGTAAAATTTATTTACGCCTACCTTGATGGATTTAATTAATTTTTATAATGCATTGTCATATTTGATGTCTGTTTTTATCAGATAAAATTAATGCAATATGTAAAATGTTCGCTGTTAATAAAGGCTAGCAATATTTCATCTCCAAAAAAAGACGATTTTTCAAATTCGAAATTTTAGTATTTAATTATACAAGTATATATATATACTATACAATGATTATGAATCTCAAAACGTTGCTCAAATAAAACCATTGGGTTTAGAAAATAAACATTTATGGATTATCATCTGAGTTTTCCCAGACAAATATCCACATAGTCAGTTCATAAGTCAAAATAATCAGTTCAAATTTTAATTTTACGCAATAGTCAGTTCAAATATCAAAATAGTTTTATCAAATATCAAAATTGTGCATTATGTATTTCAAATGTCAAAATGTTCAAACAAATGTCCATAAACTTATTAATTAA
>JAUZND010061851.1:0-18089 GCA_034780555.1 Coelogynopora nodosa | reverse complement strand
TGCGAATCTTAATTTGGTATAAGGCAAAATGGGAAAAGGATAAATAGGAAAAGGCGAAGTAGGAAAAGGCAAAATGGGAAAAGGCGAAGTGAAATGACCCCGTTTAGGCTGCCAAGTCATTTTATGACGCAACGGGACACGACAACGTACAAAAGAAAAGTGAATATTTATAGCTCTCCCTTGGCGATTCCATTATCTGTTAATAAAACGAAAACCATATAAGAGCAATCATTTTTTGAGGATGAAAGATAGAATGGAGCTTTCTCCAGAGCCATCGACTATACTATGCTATACTTGTGTGGTTTTGTCCTGCTTTTGAAAAATAGAGAATAATGTCTACATTTTGTGCCCAATTATAGCCTGAGCTATAAATATATAATATTGAAAAATGCATGTATATTTATTTTAAAATAAAACACAAATTGAAAAATTAAAATAAGTTTCTTCTGTTACGGAAGCTTCTATTATTATCTATTAAAAATATATATATCACTTGAGATGGCGCTTGATATGACTATATATATATGTACTAGTTGTTTAATAATATATATAAATTATATATAATTCTAAAATTCTATAATTATAATTCTAAATAAGTTTGTGTTAAACATCTTAATAATGTCTTTCTGTTTTTTTACCGAAAGTGAGTACTTTTAATCTATATACATATATATATTTATTTTAAGACACATATTGCCAATGTCATGGTGATGAGGGATTACATAGGACAACACCCTGGAGGTCTAATAATAAATGCACTATTATACCTATCCTTTGTTGTTACTGGTAATTGGAAATTACTTTAATTACAAACAGAAGAAACTATTTACAGTTATTCACTGCGGTTCCATCACCGTGTTAACTATCTATCCCCACCATGCTATATAATTATGTAGCTGCCTGCGCTCACGGCATGCTATATATGCATAAATCAATAAAAACTGTCATTATTTTGCTTGAAGCTAAAAATATTTCATTTTGCAAGATATAATAATAATGTTTCATTGTATAATATAGGCAACCAAACAATTGCAGTTTGGCTATTATAGTACAAAATATAATTCTACGCGTACAGAGTCGTACAGAATATGTACCTACGGCTGTTTGTGTATTTATAGCATACGATAATTATAGGACAGGTAATTATTAAAGAGAATTTATAGTATAAATATATATTTGTATATATATAGGCCGGCCTACAAAAATATTAGAAAATAGGCAAGGTTGGATTTTTAAGTATGTATACGCATAAAAAAAAGAAACTTATTAATCCCCTCTCCTTATATTTTCATTCGTAATAAAGTTGACATCTACCACTGATATTGTATATATACAATACATATCTTAAATATATGTATATCTTCAAATATTAAAATGGTTGTAAAAAATTTTAGAATAATACATATTACATAAATATTTTTAAAATATACTTGTGATTTCAATTTGTATAAATATTCCAACTCATGCCTAATTTTAAACATAAAGCACTTTCTGTACAATCGTAAACCGCACTACAATAAATATGAAATTCCTACAAATAATTTGTACCTATATATATATAATACAATGGGACTATGATTAATTATATAACTCAAATTATGCATTAAAATTATTTATAAATTTGAGCGGTTAATTTTTAGAGAGAATTTGTTATTTAGCATTTTTTAATATTTGAATTTATATCACAATTATACCATCAAACCAATCTGAAATCGTCACCAAAATATATTTCTGTTTAAATGTGGGGATTTACCTTTGAAAACTATTTTTAAATGTTTTGTAGTTATTGAATATATTTATTACTATTAATAAATAAATTCATATTAAAATCCATTATATGATTGAAATATTTTATTAATAATATAAATATATAAAAATAATTACAAAAAATTACAAATGCAAAAAACTGCTTAGTAATAAATATAGCTAATAATAATCTAGAACGTATATCTGCCTTCTCTCTTTTCTATTTTGTTTTCTGCTGTCTTACCAGCAAAGTTTTATATTATTATTAAATAGGCCCATCACTGAAGGAGATATATTTTTCAGTCAATACTTATGAATATATAAAAACCTTTTCTGTATATTAGTAGAAATTTTATAACATAATATGGGCCAATTAAATACTCTTGTAGATATTAAATAAGATAGTGAAATAGTACGTAATAAAAAAATTGTATAACAATTTTAAAACAGTGCACACTTCTAAGAATTATGAAATGCGATTTAATGTATTTTTTCATAGTGATTTGTATGAACTTAAAGTCGTTCTTATTGAATGCTATTTGTCCAAAAATACCCTATTTGCACATACACAAACGGAGCTTAGTATATTTAATAATAATAATAATAAAAGTTTTAATGATGAGTAAACAGCATGGGAACTTGCTCTGCTCACTTTAACTCAAAAAGAGAACAAGGGGAAAATACTACAAAGTGTTCTCAATCTGATAACCAATTACATTAAATGAGAAAAGCAATAAACTGGAGAAAAATTTATCAACTAGATTTTTAATTTTTGCACAAGTATATATAACTTATATAATAATCTATTCATTACTTATTATGTACTGTTAACTACTTATATGTTGTATGATATCTTTTTTAATTTATTTTGAATGATTTGTTATATACTATGTTTTATGGATATACGAATAATACGTATAATTGCAAACAGTTTAATATGTACATATGAGTTACTTGCTATATTATATTCCTTAAAATGAGAAGCTGATGTTTTAAATGTGACTTACGACGATAGGAAAATCTTCCGCCAGATCCCTTCATTTTTTATGTACTATTATTTGTATCAAATCTTACTTATTTTCAAAAAGTTCACACAATAAAAGTAAACTACTCATGTATACTACTCGTGAATATAATAATCTTGTAAACTAATTCTTAGATGTCACATTATATAGTTCCACCAACTAACAAACTTGTAACAGAATACTTTTAAATACAATACACGTTAAGTTATAATGTTTATTGTTCATCATAATAACTTGTTCAATCTTTGCAGGGATCGATAAATAATATGAGGATAAGAAAGATATAACACAGTTCAGTTACGATATATTAGGTTCAATTGAAAAATAAATTCCCGACTTTTTTTTGTATGATAGACTTTTTTAAGTTATGAATGACAGATAATAAAAAAAAATTATGTACAGAAGTAACACTAAAATAAAAAAAGTAGTGCAATGTCATAACTGTTTCATTGAGGAAATTTAGTATTATCAATAACTTTTTCTGTATTGTCGTTTTTGTTTTAATATCAACGAAAATTTAGTTTTAACCTTTCCGTTATACTCGCAAACAGTAAGGTGTTTTTATGCCCAAACTTGTTAGACAGAGCAAACGTTCAACCAAATGCTGGTTTTGATTTTTTGTTACAAAACAAATATATATGTATAAAAATAACAAATATATTTAAAATATAATAAATTCCAGATTAAAGCGAATTACCGTTATAATAACGAATTTTCTTTTGTTCTGGTAACAATTCCTGTATTTGTAATTTTACTAGTTAAATATTCCTCTAAAAATACAGAATTACTTGCAATTATTTTCATTTTTCTGATAAAAATCGACATTTCTGGCCGTTACCTACCAGTAACCGGGCCAAAAAGATATCAGTAACCACAATTCTTGTAAGAGCCACTAAAAATGCTTAGAATTGATCCATTGATATAACTGAAGTGTGTATTAAATTTAAAGTTCCAGTTATATATTATAAGAATACGGCCTGCTAAGTTACCTTATTTGACTCTAAAACGCAATTGATTATGGTTTCCCTTTCAGGATATACGTATGTCTGACTCGCTCAGCTCCGGTCCACATCTGGACGTGATCGACACCTTCCACGTCCAGCCGGGGGGGAGTGACTCCGTCAATACTTACTGGTCCTGGAAGTACATCGACATGACGCCTTTCTTCAAGCACTCTGAGGTGGTGGGCGCAATTGAGTGTTTTCCGTTTTTCTATTCATTAATAAATGTACTCAGTTTACGCATTGTTCCCGGGCGGGGGGACGTGATAGCCTACAGCTTGCAAATTTGCTGTTTGATACTTTCAGTGAATCAATATAAAAATCATTTTGAACTTGAATAATCGAATAATTGTACTTAACTTATAATATTATATAAAAAAAGAGGGCGTCAATGAAACTCGTAATGATATATTCGCCCGATAATTTTCCTACATTGATGTCCGTAAAATCTCTTATTACTATCATTGTACTTAACTTAATATAATAATGCAATAAGAATTCTTGAATTGATTTAAAGATTGATGCCCTCCGTTTGTATACATTGACGCCCTCTTTTTGCATTATTATATTAAGTTAAGTACAATGATAGTAAAAAGAGATTTTACGGACATCAATGTATGAAAATAATCGGGCTAATTTCATACATTTATGTCTTTAAAATCTCTTTTTAATAGTATATTGAATATATAAACTATTTATGAAATTACGAATTGGAAATCATCCTTGTCATTTCTCCATGAAAATTTGAACAAGTTTAACCCATGAATTTATAAATTTATTTATAAATTTATAAATCTATGACTTTATAAATTCCAGGTATCATAATTTTTTTTTAATTATATCTTTATGATAACAACAAATGTCGAATATTTCCTTATTCAAACATTACTATCCATTCGGCATAAACGTAACAATTTTCCTCATTCCGCACTGAAGGTCACTCTTGAGTGACAGTGAAATAATCGCATTAAGGACAACACACCTCGCTGGAATGGATGGGTAAAACGCTGCCACAGATATTGTCCGCCTTGTAAAGGAAGGTACTATTTGATAGATATCGACTTAAATTGGATTATACCCGAATGGATCTAGCATTAATCCGGGTCAGCTATGCGGAATAGATGCTTTTTTTCCAGCAGGTATTTGCCCCCCCCCCCCCCACACCTACTTTATTGCTACCATTTGGATGTTGCCACTCAACATAAATGCAGAATTAATAATAGGCCTATGTTTAGACAAATGATACGTTGGGAGAGTGAATCTATATGCTGTGTTGATTAATATAAATTTGAGGCCTCTCGTGTTTTTCTTATAAATGTCAGTCTTTAGGAATGTATACCTATAGGTGTACATTGTAGAAATATTTTAATAGTATATTGTAAGGATCAATCAAATTTGTTTAAATATGTCAATTGATGGCAAGGAAATTTGTTTTCAAAACGAATCGTTTCCGATGCTTTCCTATATGGAATATAATTCTAAATTTGTAAACAGAAATCGTTTTTTTTCTCTTGAATAACTAGCCTATACGATAATCATATTCTGCCTTTTATAAAATATATACTTGTATCAATTTTAGTGTCGTCTGAAATATAGTTCTTCCATGAGCGTCTTCTAAGAGGGTCTTATGCATAATGCTTTCCATGGATCATTAATTATTTTATGGTGAACATGAATATTCAAGAATTTATACAGCTCACGTTACAGTTTTTAACGACTGTACAACTACAACCTATTCATATTATATAATTCACAGAACATCGAACATTTCTCGGAAGGTTTTAACGTTGCTGCACACATATTTATTGTGACTTGAAATGTAGACTTTATGAAGTTATATATATATATTTGCCAGCCTTATGAAATACAACATTTTTACAGTGTTCGTTACACTTTAGATTTTTGCAAAAACTATCTTCTGAAAAAAACCATTACTTTAGATTAAATTAAACTTCCCAAACACAAGAGTGACGCTGACGTTAACACGAAATGTTTAAATAGTATTATAATTTGATTAAATTTAATAATTTTAAAGGCTAGATCTTGACTCACGCATTCGACATAATTCGTTTATAATGCACAAATTGATGTTATAGTAGTTAATTGGTTAAAATTTATGTTACGTGCCGCAAAAAAAGTTGATAACATACATTTCAAGGATCCTATTTCCACTGAGTGCGACGCGACACGACAAAACTGAAGTTGAAATTATTCAACTTGTTCTGCGACGCCACGCGACGAAATCAATATTTAAATACAATCACTATATAACTGATGAGACATCATTCATACATACACGTTCCTGCACATAAAGGGAAGAATGAGAGAGGGCATCTTAGTAACGCAGACTGAATGCATTGGTAGTGAACAAACAATAGCAACATGTATACTTATATCTCCAATCTATACGTGACACGGGCTGATCTGTGTGTTTTGTTCATACAGACAGATATATCTCTATTGAGCCAATAATAGTACGTAATATTTCATCGCGTCGCGATTAGTGGGAACTGAAATTATTATTTTGTTGCGCGGCGCTTCGTCGCGTCGCGCTTGGTGGGTATACGACCTTATAATATATGTCCACTCTCCTATAACCTATTCTTCCCAACACCTCCTAACCATAGATCTACTACACCTTCGATGGTGACAATGTGGTTTGGCGAGCCCCCCTATCTACCGACGCCTCCGTAACCCAATTTCAACTCAACGACCTCCAGACAGACACCCGCTATCGCGTTTGCCTCAAGGTGGCCAAGGCGGGCAACCTGTCACACCGCGCGCCCGACCGGACCTGTCGGGACGTCACCACCCGGCTGTGGCACCTGCCGGCATCGATCGGCAGCTCGGTGGGCGCCTGTCTGGCTCTCGCTCTCATCGTTCTGCTGGTGCTGCTCTCACAGCGGGCGCGCAAGCGAAACAGGAAGAACTGTAATCGACCGTCGAATCGATCGTCGTCGAAACGTGACCGGGGTGACTCGAACTTCGAGAGCCAGTTGGATAGTGGGGGCAATCGGGAGGAGTTGAGTCTGTGTGAGGACGGGTTCTACGAGGTTAGCTTTGGAACGACGACGCCGACCGATTCCTTCGCGAATTCGCAGGGATCGGCGCTGTTCAATCAGTCGTGCGGAAATCGAAGCCCGAATACCCGGTTTACTAACAATTCCGGCCTGACACCGCCACTCAAGGAGGAGGAAACTGTGCAAAACAATTCCAAACAGCCTTTACTGTGCCCGCCACAGCCTAACAATAACAACAATAACAACAACAACATATCTCCGTCCATTCAGACGTCGAAGCTGGTCGTTACCATGCCCTCGCGGTGCGACAGTGTCGACGAATCCAGCTTCATGACGCCAGACCGACTCTCCCTCCAGGACCCCATGGAAGTCATCTCGCCGCGCACCCCCGCCTCGTCCGTCTGTCCATCGGAGGCAAGCAACTCCGATCTAACCCGTCAGTTGAGCAATCCGCCGGCACCGGCCCTCGAAAGTCTACCGCTAGTGGACCTGCAGACCCATCCTCTGCCGGACTCCTCCACACCACCCCTCTACCACCACTCATCCCAGCCACCGCTGTCGTCGTCTTCTGCCTCGGCGGCGGTGCTGCATTCAGAGAACAACAGCACCTCCTCATATCAACAACAAGCGCCGTGTGAAGTGGATAACGGGGAAGTGGATACGGCCAGTTCCCAGCTGCAGGCGATGGGAATATTCACCCAACTCATAGAAACGCTGTAGAGCGCCGTACACTACACTGGTACTATGGTTATTTCGAAGAAGGGAATATATATAGGATTATTTGTTTAGATCTATTTTTGTTTTTCTTTGTATTATAACACCTACAGCATCGTTATACTTCATTGGTAGCACATAATTACGTGATGTTACAAGGTTTCACTGTAGAATATTTATTTTTAAATCATAATTGATTGAGAAATATTTGATTAATGTAATAAAGAAAGCGATACTTTAATCGATTCATTGAAACAAATTCGTAAGTTTATAACAGTAATCCTTATGATAGAATATATTTTACAATCAGCGAATTATCAGCGAAAATAGATTAGCTTTTATTTAAACATTTAAATTGTTTCAATTGATTTTTAATATTGCAGCCATAAACACTTCGTCTTTACCGTTTTTTTATAAACCGACCACGCAAAACACAAACACGACAGGATTAACTAACTAGAATTATACAAAACATTTAGATTTATACTATTTACATTGTACTTGCGTTTCATTGAATTGAATTGAGATTACTATTGATATATTGGCGATTGTTGATAATTTTGTTTTTACGTGTTATCCTAACGCACAACACTTTTCAAACAATCTACTATTCATTCCTATACAAAGATGCCTTTATGAGAAACATCTCCACTTTTTTAAATGTATATATATATATATTATGTTTGTATAGACTTTTCGAAAACTAATTTCTGCAATGTGCAAAACACAATCTGCTGTATTTCTACATAAGTGGTTATATAGGCAGGCGTGCCTCTCTGTACTACCGCAAACTTTTTGAATATCAAAATATGATGTATATTATTAATAAAGACTGCTTTTCTGTATCATTATATTGTATGTGTGTGTGTTTAATCACATTTCAACCTCGAATTATCATTAATATATTCAAAGCCATCATCAATCGGACGCATATCACTCAAAACACATTCAAATTATATAATGTAAATTGTATCCATCGAGTTTACAAAATTCATGTTAAATTATGATGTTCGGAATTTAAGGAATATTTCACGGTAATCCATATAACATGAAAAATAACAAATAAAATATTTCCTGTAATAGTCACTAGAATAAAAAAATAATTATCAGACAATCATAATATTCATTCAGAATTAAAATCATTAAACGTTTCAAACAGTATATAGAAAAATGTATGTTCTCTTTATTGATATTTTAGCACATTTGATACTATTGTTACCTGATTTAAACGACATAACTTTTGATAGCATTGTCCCCGACATAGGTGACTATGCGTAACAAATTTGGTGCTATTTTTCGGCGTATAGCAGAATATATCAAAATGTATGTAGAAAACGTTTAGACGCATATTTTGTTAAATATCTATATTTTTTAAGTACATAAATAATTTTTTAAATTCTTGAAATAACTAAATTGCACTATAGGGTCCTTATATATACAATAATCTCACAAAAACAACTGCACAAAAGAACAAATTCATTATTCTTTTGACAAATATTAACTTTTTTACTATATAATTAGCATAATTATATGTAGGTGCAATTTTTACAATTCTTTATAATTTAAATAGTAATTTATTACAATTTTGACTGTGACAATGATATATTAATGCAATCTTCAATGTAATAAATTTCAATTGATTATAATTTCAAAAATCTTATTTCAATTTCAATTTCAATTTAGATTTTTTAATATTTTATATAAATTATAGTGCTAATAATAAAACTATTATTTCAATTCAAATTTTATTATTCGCATTTTTTCGTAATTAATTTCTAGTAGTGTACAATTTGGCCAACAGCTTGCTTATCATTTTGAATAACAGTGCAACACTATTGTAATCACAATGTCGAATATAATATATTTCAAAATAATAAATAGTCGCGATTGCATACAAAAATGTATTTCAATGTAATAAATATTTAATTAATAATGTAAGCTAATATACATATATAGATAAGCTAATAATATTAATTCATAAGGCTCTGTAGTATAAGTACCATCTTAAGTACCATCTTAAGTATCATCATAAGTACCATCTTAGTTTCGCACCGCCTTTCCTCAGTTTTAAAAACAGCTAGCTTGCTACTCAGTGAATTTACTTTTCGTTCGTTTTTAAACCATTTTAAAAATCGATAGTTTTTTGTGTCGTATTGGTAAACAAAATGTTTTAAAAATGTATTTGACATGTTTAAAAAAATAAAATGTTTTCCCTCAAAGTGCAACTTAAGGAGGTTAGCCAAAACAAGCATTATTATCTTATTAAAAAGATAATTATATCTGTTTAATATCTTTAACGTAATCATAATAATAATTATTTTTGTTGTTTTGAAGATTATTGTTAAGAAAAAAATAATGCTCTGAGACAAAACATTTTCGTTATATTAATCAGGCAAAAAGTTAAGCTTGTTTGATCAGGAAACCCAGAACGTTAAAACTTCTGTTTATTTCATACAATAATACCATCCATTGTAACATTTGGATTTTATATATATATATATATGTATTCTCTGTCAAATTGTGATTCAACTCTTGGTTCAAATTATCTCACATTTTAACATGATCAACATGTACAATATAAGCAATTTGCCAACTCCGATCATTTTGTATTCATTTCATCATTATTTGTGGCACATTGCAAGACTTCATCTGATGCGGCAGTACATTATCTCAATTGAAGTTTTAGCTTTTTTAGTAAGAGGATAACCATAACGAGTTAATTTAGCCTTTAAAATAATTAAACTGTAATAGTAATAATAATAGTAATAGTAATGTTCACGTTAATAATTATCTAACTTTGCTTTGGTGCTCATTTTATTTAATTATGTTTATAAAACTAAGGACTATATTTTTTCTAATTGTTGCAGCTTCACAGTAACCAGATTAAAAAATTAAATATTTTTAAAAAAGATCAGAAACAAAATGTTCACCATCACTCGATTATTAAAAAATAAAAACGTTTTATATTAGAGTCAGTTTGCTGCTGTTGATAATAATATAGTTATAGAGTATATCTAATTTTTACATGTCAAATATTTTAGTCTTAGCAGTATGTATGTCGGCAGTTTAACCAAGAAAATGTCACCTACCTACTATACTAAATTCATTGATATAAACTATATGCTTGGCTAAGGTTATAATATAACCCCCATAACTATTTTGAAAGCTGGATACACTATAATATGAAAAGTTAAAGAGTGTGATTTTTGTCAAACTATGTCAGAAAATTGACATGGATTTTGTGTCAGAACAATGGCCACTGCTTGGTTATTGAATTTCTATTGTGCATCTTTCGATGTCAAAGATAAAAACATTGAATACAATTTTCAAAAGCTTTGTAGTGATATTCAGATGGTCAATACGTTAATTTATATTAAATAAGAGAAACTAGGTAGGTTTTCAATTTATTTTTAATTGTCTTTAATTGTTTCTACATATAGTATACAATATGTAATAACGTTTTCAAAAAAGTTTCAACCGGCGAAAAATGTAACATTTAATTTATAACATTAATTTAGTTAATAAAATTATAATTCTATTAATTACATTTTATCTTCAAATAATTTACTTAACTCAAAAATATGAAATAATTATTCAATGGTATAATTGTAGCGATAATTGAATTTGCTGTTAATTATTATTGATTCACAACTTCTGGATTGTAATCATATATATATTTAAAATGTCATAACTATATATATAAGCTATATATATATAATAGTTGGTGCAGTTACTTCGCGCTTTGTTATGCTTCCTAATTTTATTTATAATTATAACCACTATTATCTGCGTTTTCAAAAACTCAGTCATATTTTTTGTCATATTTTAAAATCAAAATAAACTAAAATGAATATTACCACCCATTTAAAAGAAGTAGTAAAAGATACCTTAAAAAATACAATAATATGACTTTAGTGAAAATATTGAAATTGAAGATATTCTGGCCAGACGAGTTTTTCTACATATTATGTCTTTAATATATCATAACGGTATAAATTTATACAGTTGATAAATAAAAATACAATCACCCTCCAATCTGTTCAATAATTAACTTATTTTATGTCTTTTACAAGACATTATAATTAATTGTGTCTACACACATAAGCTATAAAACCGTTGTTATGAAATCAGAAATGATAAAATACATTGTAACTTGTATATAACTTTCATATATACTTGAAGAAATGACGGGTTTTTATGTATCTTGTAAATATACCGATATATAAGTCGCATTTTATAATCAATTATCAATTCGTTTGAGTGTAATCAAGTCTTCTAAAAATACACAATAATAAAATGGACCAAATAATCAAATACATAAACAAGTTAAGCACATATAGATATATTTATTCTCATGAACTACTTATTAATACAATTTTATAATGTAAAATGTATGCACCCATATGTACTCACACTCTCAGTCTGAACATGGCAACTTCAATTGGAGAATTGTAGCATGGAAAGATCCTACTACGCTCGGCTATCTTTGGAAGCTATAATGTAGTTCATTCATTAAAAAAATTCAATAATTTAATGAATGGATAAAGTGGGACTCAACTTTTACCGTTTCTTCGTTAATCGGCATTACATCACTGTGTATTCACTCTCCTCCTATAATTCAACTGTAAACTTTCCACTGAAGAAGGTTACCGATGCGTGTGGCAGTAATAAACAATTATTTGAAACGGTGGTTTGCTCTGTGCAGCATTTTAGGGATAAATAAGAAAAAATAAGCACTTGCTGCAGATTTATTTATTTATTATTTTTACAAATATTTATTTACGTGAAATATTTGTGTGTGTGTGTGTTTTTTTTTATTACGTAATACCGGGAATGGCCAAAAAAGTCAAATACATTTCTATGAACTCTCTGCGCTTATTATCCGGTCCTCTTAGAGAAAGTGTACAATTATTCCTCGAAAAATCATTAAAAAATGTAAAAATTATATCCAAAGTTTCAATCTGCGGCCATAATTTAAAACGATCATATATGTGTTTTAGTGACGGGCGAGTATTGATGTTGTTTCAAAATTGATTTTTTACCTGGCCCTGATTTAGTGTTAACCATTGAAACGTTGGTAATTGTCGATTTTTCAAAATACGCGACGTAAATATATCTTGTTTGAATTTTCATTGTGCAATTTCCTAAAGCTTTCTATATAATATAACAATTTAACAAATTTGATAGTCTTTCTACCATTGGAGTATATTTTAAATACACACAGAATTTCATGATTAATTGTAAATTTAATCCAACAAACACTACAAAATGTATTATCAAAAATTGAGCTACTATAATATAAGGATACATTTTATTTGCTATCCTAATTGTATTAGGCCTCCATTTCATACCTCGATAGTGCAGTCTCAGATGCGATTGAGAAAATCAGCAACAAATTTCCAATTTTATTGATGTTATTCGATTTTGTATACATACAAATAAACACAGCGAATTTTAAAAATTCTCATTTAAACATTATTTTTCTTATTGATATGTATATAATAGTATATTATGCAGAAGTTACTTCATAGAGTACACCATGGGTAGCAGTTGCAATTTTTTAATTTGGAAATTACATTATAAAGAACAATTTTATTTTTTTATTTCAAATAACGAAAACGATAGAATTATCACTCAAAAATGTATTTTATTATTCAATATTGCTAATCAATTTGTATAGTGTTGTATTACGAACATTTTCATATTCATTTTTGGTCAATTTTCTTTTATACAAATATTTTCCAATTGAATAATTTTCTTCTACATGTTTGAATCTAAAACGAGTTCTTACTTTTTTTGGGTGGGACGCGGGTGTAATTTCAAAACTTGGTTGGTTCACACACTCATAAAAAATGTTATTAAAATTTATAAGACTGAAATTGAATGAAAAATTATTCTTTGTAAACGATATTAATAAGCTTTTAAATTATATACAAAATATATTATTGATTAAATTGTTTATAATTATACACTTTTAAACTTAAAATAAATGTAAAATTAATAATAATTATGATTAAAAATATTTGTTTAAAAGGGTATAAATTATAAATCAAGTTGTAAAAACAAATTTACTTCAATTTTCAATCCAGCGTTATTATTTTGTAAAATTTAGCTGACACAGTTTCATATGAATGTAAGCATTTAATATTATTTTATGTTATAATTTTTGGGTTCAAAAGAAATTCTATTGGGAAATGTATTTAGAACTATCATGTCATAGGTATAATTTAATTAAAGATATAAATTTAAATGTTGATTTGACATTTTCTGTCACTGACACTGTCAAAGACATTACTGTTATGTGCAAGCATATAATTAGTCAGTTTAAATAAAATATAAGTTAAGTTCGAATTACACGATCATCCTGAATGGCCATACTGGCTATTGACAGTGCCACTACACTGTCTGTATAAGTACTAAGCCTAAGCCTATAAGGACACCGACAGGTACTATGACTCAGTCAGAACTATTGTCATTGACAATACAGTATACTATAACTATAGTCACACTGCAATGAAATATAGGGGATGTTGGTGATGGTAAGCAAATTATGATAGTTTGTGAACCATTCAAATAGAAAGCAAATATTTAAACAGTCTGAAATGATCCAGATGGTTTACAAACTGTCATGTAATAAAAATTATAATTTAAAATTGGCTTGCATTTAGATGGTTTGCGAATTATGCATTTTATAAAAATTTAAAATCATTGAATACTCTATTAATGTCTTGAACAACTTTAGCATTATTATATTTTATTCTTGACTCCATTAAAAGAAAAAAAAATTGGGTAATTGAAATGAAAATACTGATAAATTTGCTTACTGTCTATATACCATTTGCAAATTATTCATTTTATAACATTTTAAAAGCATTACATTCTCTCTACTAATGTTTTGGACAACTTTAACATTTTTTTATTCTAAACTCCATTGAAAAGATAAATTAGGTAAATATTAAGTAATTAATTACTCTCTGTCCAGACAGTTAATAAACCATCAGTTTTAATTCAGATAGTTTAGAAAAAAAATTACTTTCTATCCAGATGCTTTACAAACTGTTGGATTTTGTTTTCTGTTACTAACAGAGACTATATAATAAAAAGTAAATACGACATAATTATCACAATAATTATATTATATATAATTCATTTTTTGTAATAGTTAATAAACACACTTAATTGAATTCCTCCAAACTACCACAAAATAAATAAAACTTTTTAATAAAGAACCATAAATTATTGTTAAATAAAATAAAAATTAATAATAATATAAGGATGGTTTATCGGAAAAATTAACATTTATGACAAAACTCCAGAAATGTCTAACAAAATGAATAAGTTATTATTAAACCAAACATGTTATTTATAAAAAAAATTATAATCCAAACATAGGCTATAGCTTGTACTCTATGTAAAACAGGCCTGGAAAATTAAAATGGGAAGTCTTGGGGACAGGCTCTGGATTATGAAGAAAATATGTGTAATAAATTATATTTATAATTAAAAAAGGAATGAAAAAATAACTAAACAATGGTGCAGGACTTTGGACCCTTAGCAGCAGTTTACCACTTTACATATATGTAAGGAACTATTTCTATAGTTTAGCACCTAATTAATTAAGTTAAAAAAAACCATGTAAGCTATAGTAAAAATTATAAGTTTTTTCAATTGGATTTATATTTGAAAATAATAATATTATCATTACATTTGAAAACCAAGTATTATTACATTTTACATATATAGCCTACAATATAGTTGCCATTTTTAGTACATTTCCCTGCATGACAAATAATAGAAAAAATAATTATAAATATATAAAAGAAAATGAGGTTAATAACATACAGATCATGCACATTTAATAATTGTACCAGATTAAGTAAAGTAGGCCTACATAAAATAACAGGATGATTGTGAACTGTTATAGTCTATGTATCTTATTTTATCCATAAAACTATATTGCCAACATTTTGTGATTTAATAAATAATGATTATCTTTTTCTGAAATATTTAAATAATACAAATTTTCATTTATTAAATTGGTATTAAAACAAGTTTCATGTTTATATTACAGCTTATTAAGCCCAATAAAAATAAATGTAGTAGCAGCATTAGGTAAGATATTATAAATCAAATTACAGAGATGTAAAAAATCTGCATTATAAGCATTCTACTGTTTAGGAAGATAAGGAAGATAAATATTTTTGAAGTAGTAAGTTACTGTCAAATCTGTTATTAATAGTCATTACATGATCATTCATAATTATATATTATAAATTTCATAAAGTTTGTACTAATATTCAAAACATGTTTGAAAAATTATTTATTTTCAATGAAATTGTTTCCAGTCATATAATGTAATATTCTATTAATGTTATTATTCATACATTAACTATTTTAAAATGTTCCCAACCCATATCTCTAACTATTTAATTATGATTTAAGGGAATTATTTTTGCTTAGATTTTTAGTAAGATAAATAAACATAATTTGTTTAATAAATATGTTAATTGAATAAAAAATTAAAAAAATCATAATAATTTAGAATGTTATACTTTTATTTATATAAAAAGTATTACAATATTAACATAGTTAATTACATTGTATATACTGATATCTTAATTAATAACTATTTATATTTTGTGAAAAATTATGTTAATAACATAAATTAATCATGATAAATATATAGTTTTTATTATTTACTTTTTAAGTTTTAGATTATTAATAAATATTATTAAAATATAAAAATTAATTGTTTTGTGTTTAATATAAATACTGATTAAATATGTTTAAATATTATTATTATCATTGTATTTTAATATTAAATTAATATTATGATATATAAACTCTTTTTTTAAATATATTTAATGATCATTCACAACCTTAATTAAAAATTACATAAAATTACAATTATAAATAAAAAATATTGTCCTATTCAAATTAATGTTTTGAAAATTATTATGCATACATAAACTAACTTAGACAAACTATGGCATATTTTTATATTAAAGATAAAGTATGGATGATTTTTGCTATAAAATAATCATACACATCAAAATCACAACATAACAAATTTTTCAGAATAAAATAACTAAAATTAATGAGTATATTGATGTCGAAAAGTCAAAATATTGTATAGCCCTACCACATTTTCTAAATCAGTGGAAATGAAGTTTAAAGTTTTGTTGTATTTTTCACTAAACAATTGTATAATTTAGTCAAATGGTAGAACCTTACTAAACTGCTAATACTTTTTACTATCAATAAAGATTAATTGACTGCATCATGACTATAACTATCTTTGCTAGAAAGAAAGTTATAGGAACATGATCATTTTACCTCTAATGTTAAATTGGAAATGCAAACTATTTTATTCAATTTTACAGGTAAAATATTGGAATACAATATTTTGCATTAAGAAATATCTTTAAAAAATATAATTAAAACAATCCTGAAAGATCTTAAATTAAGTTTATCTGAAGGTAAAAGTGCTTTGCCCTGATACTACAACCTACTCACAGTGGAAGAGCACCACCACTCGCAGAGGCTTTGTTTGAGGATTACATAAACTGTGTTTGTAAATCTATTTGGCTGGGTATCTGGTTTTTATAACTTATGAAGTTTTCTGCCAATTAAATAAAACGAGTTTAAAAGAATAGCATTCTGATCCCAAAGAAGAATTATGTACAGGGAAGTCAGCATAGCCCAATATACTATTACCTGCTTACAGAATATGTAGTGAAGTCCTCATTTAGCTATATGAGACACCTTATATCTGGTTAGAAAGAAAGAAACTACTATAAACAAATGTAAGGTAAACAAAGCAAACTTAGCTATAGTAGACTAGTCACTCAAAGTTCATAAGATAAAATATGCTGTCTTAAAGAACGTTCATCCTATATTTCTTCAAAGAGACAGTTTATCTGCAAGCATGTAAAAGAATTTGTTTTCAAAAAAACTATTTTTGTAGACAGTCAACTGCAAAATATTATTTGACAGAAAAGACTGAGCAGAAAAATGTTTACAAGCAAATGTTTTTAAACATGCTGGATATCTTTTAACAAGATGTCATAACATCATTTAAGATTTGAAAGAAGCAGGAATGGTAGAAAAAGAGAAATGTGGTGTTATTCATATACAGACTGCAGGCCACAGCATAGAACTCGAAGTGAACATTATTCATTTTATCAATAAGATACCAAAGGTTCTTGGTCATCTTTACAGAAGCGAAGTTAATATGTTTTTAGCACTTAGTAAAAATTATTATTTTCATATTTAAAAAATGTGTTTACTGTTTTTTGAAGTATCATAAAATACATGTGTTACAAAAATGTATGTGCAAATATTCATTTTTATATAGTCAGGTCAATATTTATTATGTGATATTTACAATTAAATTATTATAATAATTTTCAATTTTTAGTAACTATAAATTTACTGATAATTTGTAAATATAACATTAGCATATAAATATTATACCATATTTGGAAATATCAGGGCCGTACATATACTTTTATGTCAGGGGGGGCAGGATAATAAAAGGGCGCCAAAATTCCAACTATTTAATGTAAAATCAATGTCATGTA